>JACEIK010002497.1:0-42155 GCA_018107945.1 Datura stramonium
ACCAAGTTGTCAACAATAAAATACCGAAATAGCAAACTAACACTTTTAAGAAAAATTAAAATTTCACCAATTGCCTGTCCCCGGCAACGACGCCAAAAACATGATTAGCCCGCAAGTGTACGGGTTGTACAAGTAATATAGTGGCCCTTTTTAAGAATCGGAATGTCGAACCCACAGGGACTGGACTACAGGATAAAACCTTTTCGAGTGTTAATTTACTATAACTCTAATAATGAAGACAACAGTGTAAAGAAAAGTAGTGGCCCTTTAAGAATCGGAATGTCGAACCCACAGTGGACTCGACTTCATGTGGTAAAACCTTTTCGAGTGTTAATTTACTATAACTCTAATAATGAAGACAACAAAGGTAAAGAAAGTTCTTTATTTATTAATTAATTTTATACTAAAGTAGAATAAGTATACAAGTGAGTCTGAAACTATGAATGTGAGCATGCCGAGGCTAAATCTTAACATGTGAAGAAATTAATCATCGATCTACGTGGTTTATCTTTCTCCGGTTGCTAGTCGGAACTTATGCCTATGGATTAAACTCTCGTATTTAACCCAACTTAAGAATCATGAACCTTCCACCTACATTTCGTGATAAGAAGAAATTCATGTTCTAGCCATACAAAACCGATTCCACACTTGACTAATACGACTGCATATTTCTATCCCGAAGGTAAATCAATTCCCAACTCCTTCCCAAACCAAGAAAAAGATCATATCCTATTAATTAACAACTTTCCAGTTTCTTGGCTCCCTGGGTGAAACCGGACTTTTGATTTACATTAACATTGGCCGATATTAATGCAAGAAGAACAAGAATTAAATAGAACAACCATAGAAGAAAAGATGAAAGCAACCAAACATAATCAAATACCATATTTCAATACAATAGTTCATAACCTCAAGAAGAAAGGAATTAGCCACTCATTTGTATTTGGAATGCTAAATGAGGTGTAAACTGGCAAACAATTGAAAGAAAGAAGAAATGGATAGAGAAAACCTTCTAAGAATTTTCGTCCTCACAACCGCCCGTGTAACCCACGTTCTTGCTCCACCAAGTCGAATAATTAAAATGAACCTAAGTGTTCTATTTATACTAGGGATAATTTTTCCCGGAATAACAAGCAACGTGTCACGGAGTGCATCGCGGAGCACAAATTTCTCCGTGACACGGTGCAAACGCGGAGGCTTTCCCGGAAGTTGGCCGCCCAGGTAGCCTGCTCCCAACGTGGCACGGCATGCAACGCGGGGCATGCCTGTAAACAAGTGCCACGGTGCAAACGCGGACCCTCACCGGAATGTCAAGGTCTGGGGAAAATTAATCCCAACGCGCTGCTGCTTGATCGCGACCCTCTCCGGAATTTCTTGAATTTATATCTCCTGACGTAATGCATCCGCGATGGTACAGGTCACTTGCCCATCACTGAGCTCCTTGAATTCTTTGCTTCTCCACCTCGTCTCCTTGCTGGCTCCCCTCGAGTCCATCTTCCGATTTCTCCCAACATGTATCTAACTCCATAAAAGTATGTTTTTCCTGCAAAACACCTAATCATGTTGGTTAGTATAAAATCACACTTTTCTACAATTTACATGAGAATGCATTGCACATTGTTGGATAAACAAGGCAAAAGCTATGCATCTAAGTATCAATTTGGCATATAAATATGCCCCTGATCACCTCTTATCCTTACCCACTACTAGATTTCCTTCTAATACTTAATCATTCTCTCCCAAGCAACAATCAAGCAAGTATACATAGACCCATATAATCATAAATAGATCTTCATTAATAGATTGAAAGGAATCCAATAAATTTACACTTAATTGAACATCATGAAGTTAACTCTAGAAATACCCAATCCAATTAAGTATTCATCATCACACACCTCTATTTAATATTTTAGCGACTCATAGTTAAGAAATTCAAAAAACAATAATTGTCAATAGCAAAATAGTAAATATAATAAGAAGAGTAGATACATCAAAACACAATTATCCTTCACGCGCCTAAAACTTAATAATATCCAAGAAAGAAAATATTAGAGTTGAGAGTATCTTCTACAAATTTCAATCAAAATCTCTCTTGAAGCAAGAGATTGTCTTTAGCTAAAAGAGAATTAATGATGCATGTGCACTTGATTTCTTTCTCTAACTCTCTTATCTTTTTCCTCTCTTTTTCCCTTTTCAGAGTACTTTCTATTTATACCAAAAGTGGGGTACTTTTCTTTCTTTTCAGCAATGGACAATATGCCTCAAAAGCATTGTTTTGAAATCGGCGAGGTACCGGTGGCTCCGGCCGATGAAACTGTGACCACCTGGACACTTTCTATTCATCTCGCATTCATTTCCAAGAACTTCGGTCGTTCACCCAAAGATTGCCGATGCTGCCGTAAACCTGCTGAACCCTCAATGACAATTCTAGAATTTTCTGAGTATCATTCGGGCGACTGCAGCAGCGCCTCACCACTAGTGACTCATGAACCGCCGGTAGCATTCCTCCCTTAAGGCAATGACCTTTAGCTTTTGACCGGCATTTCACCGATTAACACCTCGGCGATTGCCGCTATACTATTTCCGCCTTTACTTTGTTTTTGCTCTTTTCTTCAAACTTAGGCATCTACACACAACCAAAGATTAAAGGGAATAAAATCCACATAATCAACTTGGGAACTAGACAAAAACTCATGTTTTAGAGTCTAATGAGTTGGCATATTAACAACTCATCAAACCCCCCTAAACTTGAATTAGTTGTCCTCAAGTAATGCAATATTTCAACTTTTTAGAAAATGTCACATTTCTTCGTACTAGACTTCTTCCGACACTGACTATGAAAACCCAAAAATACTCACCATGCTCACAGAAAAAGAAGAAAATACCCCCAAAGACTAAAAACAATGAAGATAAGCCAAGCATGCAACAACTTTCTATCATGAAGATTTGAAAGGAATCATTAACCTTACAAGGGCATTTTTCAACCTAATGCTTTTCGTGACATGCCTTTCATAGAACTTTTTTTCTCACTCAACCTTCTTCTCATTTCTTCTCTTGTTTGTCGACTTTCATTTCTTTAATACTTCCTCCCCTTATAACCCCTATTTTGTTTCCACCACTAACCTTATTACCAAGAGGGAACACCAATTCCCAAATAATCCTTTTTCTTATTCATCTTTTGCTCACTTGGTCAAAAGGTGATGTTCCCTTCACATGATGATTCTGTCTTTTCCCCTTGTTTTGCATACCCTGCAACATAGGCTCTAGCCTCACTCGCACACTTGCTTTTTCGTCCCTTCTTCTTAGGCCTTGAGCCTTACCAGCACTTAACTTGTCATTAGAATTTAGGGAGAATGGGGGGCCAAAAGAGGTATTAAGAAATGTCTTAAGGCGTGTAATGTGGTTTCCAAGGAAAGTGCTCTTTAAGGCTCAAAATTGGCTAACAAGAATTAATGATCATGGCGGGCGTATGGTTGAAGTGGCTAGACAACTGAGGGCCTAAACTCATTTTCTTGGTGCCACTACATTCAGGATTTCCACCTTAAATCACATTTAGGGCAAGATCTACACAAGATGTGGGGATGCACAAGATTCACAAAAATATTATATCTACACAACACATCATACTTATAGGGTCTACAAGAGTCATTTTCCCAAACAACACATCACATTAATATCAAGCAAGAAAACATCATAAATCAAGCAGGGAATTTACAATATACAACTAAGATTATTATGATACAAAGGTCAACACTTTCTCATTATCTTCATATTCATGCCCTTGTTTTCACATTCTCATTTCTACACAAGAAAATTTTGTTGGTGCCTCTAAAACAACTTCACAAAAACTCAAAGTGACATGGCATTTCCCTTACGAATGTCACCACTCAATCCATCATTGGGAAAAGCCAACCATCCGACAACAAAATAACTCAAATAAAAGAATTTTCTTGGGAAAGAACCGTGGTATAAATAAAACCCTCGGAGTTTTAATTTCTACACTACTCTATTTACAATGGCGAAAACGGAACACAATTCTTGGGATCATCTCATTCAAAAATGCCAAAATATGATAATTAAAACCAAAGACCCCATTTAGTCACTAATACCATTCACAATAAAGACACAAACCAATTCAGTCATTCATTCAAAGAACAAAAACACGCCCGACATGGAAATCATCAATCACAACAAATTAATAAAAGCTAGACTTACTCAACTAAATACAAACTTAAGAAACAAAATGTCCCCGCCTTAACAAATCAGCTTCTCATCCCTCCCCCCCAACGCAGATCATACATTGTCCCCAATGTAAATATGCAAAAAGAACAATGGGAGAAGGGGCAAGGAACTCCCTGAACAAGTCACTCCTCTTCATCATCGGGCCCACGTCACCACTATCACCTCCGCCGACATAATCCAGCCTAGCAAAATCGTCACCCAACCCTTTAAACAAGTCATAAATTAGACTTGAAGATGAAGACGGAGCAGCCATTGTAGCATCTAAAGCACTCATGTCGGGCACTTCGACCGAAGTCTCGACTTTTCCACTCGCACCCCGCCTTGGAGGGACGTGATCGCTCTTTCTACCGCATCCACCCTATAACACAAAGTGGAGGCATTCTCGTACAATAATTTGAGCTCCTCTGATTGTTTTGGCAATGAGTTCCGGAAGACTTTAGCCAAACGTTGAAGCTAGCTTTTGTGCGAAGCTTGTCTTCTCGACGAGGCGATAAAAACTATAACTGCCTCCATAGTGACCCTCTGTATTTGGATTGGATGATGCGAGAACAAATAAAGTCCAACCATAGATTTTCCTTAAATATCAAATCATGGCGAGAGATTTCGCCACCCATGGAGGTACAAAGGGAGTATCAAGCAGCAATAATTCCAACACCCACTAATACTAGTCCTTCATATTTACCACCGTTGTCATGTACTCTCAGCAGAGTCTATTTCATCTTCCCAAAATAGATAATTTATGGTAGTTGGGGTGATATCACCTTCCACCCCATGATTCATCATCAAAAAGCAGGGAAACTCATCCACTTTACCCTGATGTTTCATGCTATCTTGGCGGCCTTAGATGAAGCATAGAATTTGTGACAAGGCTGGGGTAGTATGGGGGCAAAGGGTTGGCAAATTTATGCCATTGCCAAGGATGAACTGCTTAGTGATATTAAGAAAATCACCTTTCAACCTAGCCAAGTCAAACCTCTTTTCCACCGTAATAGAGCGTCCTTGAAGATGACACAATGTTCCTTCATATTTGGAACACAGAGAATAATGGCTTCCTTCATGTTGGCTCGTGGAGGAGATGGCTTTGCTTTGCCTTTTCCCTTGCTAGTAGATGCAGGGCTTCCTTTCCTTTTGCCGGTGTTCCCGAGGATGACATGATTTATGTTTCGCAAAAGGTATGTTAGTGACAAGACATCGAAGTAGAATTTACAAGAAAAGAATGTAGTATAAATAAGAACTGATAAGCAAAGAAAAAATCAAACAATCTCAAAGAGCAGGTGTGCCGGCGGACAACCACGGTTCGCCTAAGACAATTCGAGAGTCACCGATCGGTCATTGATACTTAATAGAGCACTCGGGTAAATCAAGCCATTTCTAGTGGTTCATGGCATTTTGACAGTCACGTCGGCAAAACCGCCGAAGTAGTGCCGGATTAACTCAATAAGCAGGACCAATTTCAAATTGAACCCGTGCCCCAATTGGCGTTTCGCCGACTCACCGGTGAATTCAAGCCGCCCCCGTTGTCCCATATTTTTACTCATTACACACAAACACTCACAACACACATTCACAACAATCATAATACCAGCAATTATACTACATTCTTGATATATTTATGACGTTTAGCCCTTACATTGGCATCACCTGATCTATCATCGGGAAAACGTCGTTATAAGCTTGATGTAAATGGGTTGCTCAGATCACCATTTTCATCTTTTTCATCACAAAAATCACATATCCACTCTATTTATAAATATAACACATTGAAGATTTCAACAAGGAATGGAAGTGAAATATTTCTCCTACAAAATCAAGTACCTAAAATAAATTTAAAACAGGGACACGAGAAATGTTACCTTAAATTGGAAGAACACTTGCACACTCATAATCTTCAAAATAAAATAGCTCACAACTTCAATGGCACCTCGATGAGTGAGTATAGAGTAGCTAGTATGAGTGGGAAGTGTTTTTGATGGTGAAATATGGATGGATATTTATAGGAGGAAAGTGGGAATTTATAGGTTGAGGGGGAAAGTGGGGATTTTAATTTGGGTGTGTTGGTGGGGAGTTGGAAGGTGAAAAGGTGGAAAAAGTAAATTGGAAGAATATAGGGAATCGGGATGTTGGGTAATGGAGAGACAAAATTGGAAAGAAAAATGTTGGATAAAAGAGAAGCTATGTGAATATTTGCTGAATTAGGGTGGCTGGGTAGGCATTTGGGATTTTGTGGGCCCATCTATTTAGATTCTTCCTTTTTACTCAGTACGAGCCGCGATCGGTAACACCGGCGGTTCACCGATTCCATTTGGTGTTCACCAATATGCTTGATTTTAACTTGTATTGTGCCCAGTGATCTGGTTCCATTTGGCGATGAACCGGCGGTTCACGAATCAAATCCAGTCCTACCGTTATCTGCCGAATCTATGGCCTAATCCGGCACTCTTCTTTCGTATTCCGATGATACACTCGGCGAACGAATCTAGTTCAACAGCTCACCTGCCTCGCGCCTCTTTCTTCCCGAGTGGCTTTTACTTTGCCTCTCATCTCTTAGTTCCTACACAAACAAAAACAAACAAATAAACATCAATTAATTTAATAAACACTTGGGTTGCTTCCCAAGAAGCGCCTTATTTATCATTGTGGCAACGGCAGACTCCTTTTTCACCTCTTCATTTCCCATGGGTCGTCATCTCGCTTCCATCTCCCTCAGCCTCAATCCCTTATCCTCATCATCATTTTTCTCATTACTCCAACACTTTGCATTCAAAGGAGTTCCAACTCGATGGACATACGCCAAGGTGACTTCTTCACCACCAACCCAAACTTTTAACTCCAAGCTCCACATATACCACTTCTCTCTCGATAGACAAAAAGGTCTTCCCAAAATAATAGGAACTTACACATCCATGTCACAACTAAATAATAACAAAATCACTCGAGAGAATGAACTTTTCAACTCGCACCATTACATCTTCTAGCACCCCATAGGCTTTGATTGACCTGCTCGTCATTAGTAGCCGTGATCGATGTTGGTTTCCATGCTTCCGAGGCCTAATTTCTAAAATGAGTAGGGTAATAAGATTTATACTTGCACCGAGATCACATAGAGCCTTCTTAAACACAAAAATCCCACTGTGCATGGAATTGTAAAAGCTCGGGGGTCTTCCTTTTTGGGACAAGGTTGCTTACCACATCGCACTACATGGTGCATTTTCTCTTCATTTCCAACATCAACCACCTTCTTCTTTTTCAACATGTCTTTTATAAACTTGGCATAATCGGTCATTTGGATCAAAGGCCCACTAATGGTATGTTTATTGACTACTTGCTAAACATATCAACAAACTTCTTAAACTCATCCTCCTTCTTTGGTTGGTAAGCCATGAGTGGATACGACTGTGGATTCTTGATTCAACTCTATCATCAACCGGTACCTTCACTCCCGCCTCTTCATCATTAACTTGAATGTGGATCTCATCATCTTTTTCTTCTTTGTCTTCCTCAACGTTTTCTTCATTCTTCAATCATTGGCATTTTATCAACCTCATCTTCATCAACTACTTTCGAGTTCTCCTTCTCACTAAGCTTTCGCGGGGCATCTCCAATCCTCTTACAACTTGTAGTGACAATAGCCATACATTGACCATCATTCTTTGGATTAGGCATTGTGTCACTAGGTAATACTCCCTTCATTCTAGGATTCATTTGGGTCGATCGGCATTTATTTGAGCTAATGCTTGATGGAGGCCGAGTGTGAACTCACTGTTATAGCGAGATTAGACACCTCCCATCTTAATTCTTTCGCCCTCCACTTTCGGCTGATTCCACCTTCTTCGAAACTCTTGAGAGAATTTCTGGATTTTTGTGCTCGCATCACTTACTCCTGGTTGGTTTTGAGGATTTCCAACCTTAGGAGGTAGCTGGATTTGCACTTCTGAATGGTAACGAGCACCTTCTTTTTGGTTTGGCTCTCTATTGCCCACTCTCATTCCTCATGGGCCTTCCTTGCTATTCCCGATTTCTCCACCCTGGTTATCATCCCTTGGGAGCCACGGGCCTTGGTTTTCTCCTCAGCCAGGTCGAGGCCCTCCCATTTGGTTACCCTATATTGGCATTCTTCGTCATATCTTGGTGGTGAAGGCTATTCTTCATATTGCAGGGACCTTGCATTCTACAAAGCATTTACCATCTTCGGACCTCGGCCTCCTATCACATGCTTGATCATCACTCCTAATTGTGTCCTCATCTTGGAAAGAGTCTCGGCCCCGCTCATCATCCCTTTAAAACTGCGCCGCTAATGTGCACTCGAAGCCGATCTCATGAGTAGACACACCGTCTCCTTGTGTGCTAAGCCCTATTGGTTTTTGTCATTCGATCAAGGAGAGCTTTGCCAACTCCATATATTTGGTCCATAATTGATCCCCCAGCTAGATTGTTGGAAACGGATTTGTTGATTGAATCAAGGGCCCTATAGAAGCTTTGGAGAAGCACTCAATCCGCAGATCTATGATTTGGGAAAAGAGCAACCTTCTTTTAAACCTTAACCATGCCTTGTGCAAAGGCTCTTGTTCTTTTTGGAAGTTTGTGATATCCTCCCTCAATGGTAACATCGTTGAGGGAGGGAAACCAATCTAGGAAAGCCTCGGTTAACTCTTGCCACGAAGTAATACACCCCTGTGAGGCAGTGCCCAAACCCATATTGTTGCTTCCCATTAATGAGAAAGGGAAGTTATCTCAACCCTCATCGACTCTTGACTAATCTTTTTTGTGATATTAAAGGGCTGACAAATTTCTCAAGAAATTCTTCATGTGCCGCTTGCATCTTCACTTATTTTCTGCCGAAAAGCCCTTTCATATGCAATAAGTGCAACATGGTGCTAGTAACATGGAACACCGCATTCTCATCAGCTTGGTAGGCTATTGGCTTCGCAACTTCCTAGCATCACCGGATTATCACTCAAGTTCCATGTTCCCCTCCACTAAGCTATCTCCTTCTTTGGAGTGATGGATCATGAGGTGTTGAGATCCTAACAATACAACAAGAAATGAAGTCAAGTAGCTATGGTGCAATACTCAATTTAATTTAACAATCAATTACTAGATTATCAAGCGCTAGTCCCCGACAATGGCGCCATTTTTTATAACGTCCAAAATATATCATTAATTCAAGGAATATACACGATCATTGTATCAAAACAAGAAACCATGAGGCCGTGGGTTGAATCCTACTTGAGGACTAGGAGGATGAATTCAAGCTCGATTAAGAAGTTGATATTATCTGCACCATATAGATTTAACATAAAAACAAGGAAATGTGGGGAATAAACTTTGCAGAGAATTACACAAATTTCTTTAGTGAACTCAAAATAAAAGGATCAGCTAAGTTGTTGACAATATTGGGAAAATACTAAAGGTACAAGCAGTAGATGAAATACTAATTAGATTGGGATCGGCTAGGTTATCTTCATAAGTTCAACAAGTGTAAATAATCTCGAGAAAAAGGTAGCCTCCGCTTCCCATCCTATTGACTACTCCTAGCTGCAATTTAGCGCACCAGAATTGATTTGGATCAGCAACTTCACTATTCCTAGCTATTAGCTGCTAATTAGGAAGGAGGAACTAATTTCAGCTATTACTAGCTTAATTTTACAACCTCTTATCAATACCGACTACTAGATTCCTTCCAATACTTACTTATTCTCTCCCGAGCAACAATCAAGAAAGTATAGATAGACCCATATCAGCATCAATGGATCTTCATTAATAGATTGAAAGGAATCCAATAGATTTAGACTTAATTGAGCATCATGAAGTTAACTCTAGCAATACCCAATCCAATTAAGTATTCATCATCACAAATCTCACTTTTAATAAATCAAAAAATAAAAAAACATATTTAAAAAAATTCAAAAACACAATCATCAATAGAATCATGAATTTAATAAGAAGAGTTGATAAATCAAAACACAATTATCCTTCAATATGCTGAAACTTAATAATATCCAAGAAGAAAATAGAGCAGAGTATCTTCTACAAATTTCAATCAAAATCCCTTTCTCATCTAAGAGATTGTCTTCTACTAAAAAAGGAATTAATGATGTGATGTGTATGGCGTTTTTCTCTAACTCTCTATCTTCTTCCTCTCCCTTCTTCCCATTTTTACAAAGTACTCATCTTTCTATTTATACCCTAAAAAGTAGGGTACTTTTTCTTTCTTTTTCAGTAATGGACAATTATACCCTTAAAAAGCATCGCTCTGAAAAAACCAGCGAGGTACCGACGTTCGGCCGGAGCTGATCCGTGAATCGCCGAATACTTTCTTCATCTCGCATTCATTTACAAAGGGAACTTCGGGCGCGATTCACTCCGGCATTTCGCCGATGCCAATCCGTGAACCACCGGACTTTCAATGCCAATTTCAGAATTTTTCGAGGGTCATTCGGTGACTGCACCGGTGTCTCAAGCATCGGGTGACACTCACGAACCGCCTCGAGCAACATTCCTCCCTTGGAGGCGTTGACCTTCGGCATTTGACCAACATTTCTCCGACAACACCCGCACCCGCCGCTTATACTCATTTCCTCCTTTACTCCGTTTTTGCTCTTTTCTTCAAACTTAGGCATCTGCACACAACCAAAGCAAAAAGGGCATAAAATCCACATAATCAACTTGGGAACTAGATAAAACTCATGTTTTAGAAGCCCAATGAGTTGGTAAATTACCAACTAATCAATACATGGACAACATAAAACTCGAATAGAGTACTAAGGAGGAAACTTATACCTCAAGCTGAAACTTAGCCGAAACGGAATAAATGTGGGTATTTAGCCATCATAGCAACCTTGGCTTCCCATGTAGCTCCCTCAGCATGTTCGTTCCTCCTTGAAACTTGATCAAGCTGCCTTTGTTTGTTAGGGTGTCACGACCAACTTAGACTCAGATTATAACACTAGACAAGGAAGCCCGAGAGGCCTCAAGTCGACCCATGGCATAAGAATATATCTAACTTCATTCAATTTAAGCGGAAGACTGAACAAAAGACATAGCAAAAACCTAAATGTAACATAGCATGCCATAACATTCGGAAGTACTAGACATACACATAAACTGAGTACTACATATTGTCCGAAAGCCTCTATCATGTAAGATGGGTTGATGGGACAAAAATCTCGCAACTAACCCGACCAACCTAAAACAAAAGAGCAAAGATAAATGTGCCTAGTCATAAGGCCTCGGAACATGAGGACTCACCAATAAAGCTGATAGTAACTCCAAGATGGTCTAAGGATGAGGATGAGCTTGAGAATCAAGTCTTGTATCATGAAATAATACAACATAGAAAGTATGTGGTCAGTATGTGGAATGTACCGACTACGCAAGGTAAGTAAAACAGACATTTAAATATGTAAAACCTCAAAAAAAAAACATCATAAGAGTAGGACATCATGCTCATATCATAAGTATCGTAACATAACATAAGGCTTAAGTTTTTAAAACATTCGTAATACAATCGTAATTCTCGATCATAAGAGTTAAAACTTTATTTAATATGACTTGAGACAAAAATACATAATCATAAACATGCATAAATCATGAGGATCAATGACAGATTCTCTTAACCAACATACCTCATATGAGCACACATGGAGCTCGACTTGTAAACCTAGTCGGGAGGTCATTCGTACCTTGCTAAGGTTAGAACGTGTGGTGGTGAAATTATAAGGACCACGATTAGATTTCTCCTTTGGCATTTATTGGTCTTGGAAGTGAAGTCATTCTTTCTTTCAAAATTAACAAATTTCCTCAGAATATATGGGGCTTGTTCCTCCTCTTGCTTTTTCTCTACAAGCTTGGAAGACTCTATTTCTAGGTTGTCAACCAAACTTAATGTCGAGAAATGCTTTGAGTGTGGTACAATACACCTCAACTCCGAAACCGCATTGTGCTTGACTTCCCTACTTTTGTACACCTTCTTACATCAACATCTAATTCCCTATGAATGCCAAAATGGGTGGGACTCTAACTCTTCATTCATAAATGGATTGGCCATATGTGTGAAACCATCACGGGCACTCTCAAGATTTAATTGTTGGGCTTCTTCCAAGAACTCACCCTTTTCTTCTTTTTGTGGTTCCTCTTGAGTATTGCATAAGACCTTACTTTCAAATTACCGCAAGCTTCACCTCGCCCATCATCTCCGTGATTTTGACACTCATCATTTCTAGGGCTCTCCATTTTCCTCATGCTGAATTCTCAATGCTTCCATCTCTCTCTCCATTGCTTCGTTTGCTCAAGGACTTGTTTTATCATGTTTTGTATCCGAGCTTGGCGTTCCAAGTCCTCATTTTCATCATTCCTATATTCAAAGAAACTAACAAGGATCATAGTAGGGCTTCGGGGATGGGAATATGCATATGGACAGCCTATCCCAATGGCCTCTTGACCTCCACATATATTACAAGTATTACAAGAGCCGATAAGTGGGGTCCTCCAATTCGACAAGAGCCCGCCAAAATATGAGTATCCACCATTTAAACCATTTGTTCCATGATGTCATGTGTCAAGAAGGGCATCCGAAAATCAAAAAGGATTAAAAAAACAAATATCTACAAAAAAAATTCTGCTTTTTTCTTATTTTTCTTTCAAAAATAAGATTAACACAAGAATTTGTTTTCAACTCACTACGCTACCCCCGGAAACGACGCCAAAACTTGATGCCCCGCAAGTGTACGGGTCGTACAAGTAATACAAGCAATTCTTTTTAAGAGCCGGATGTCGAACCCACAGGAATGGTTCAACAAATTATCATGTTCAAGTGTTAGTTAAGAAGTCAGTTTTAGAAGTTTTCGATAAATTATAATTAAATCTTAGTGGTGAAATGAAATAATCTTGAAGCAATACAAAACAAAACTAGAGTTAAGGCCGGATAATCATGCAATGCTACAATTCATAATGGGTTAAGTATGAAATTATCAATTGTTGTCTCACATAATTGGAATTGCATGTTCATGGTCTTCTGAACCTCTAAACACGACAAACTAGCCTCACTACTACATCGTTGAGCGAGGATGTCATTTCTAGTTTGTAGGGCAATTCACTACGCGGATGTGGTTTATTCCTTGATTGGGGGACTTCCGTACTTCAACTGAGTTTAACCAAACTTAGCTTCACAACTACTCCACAAGTGGTGGAGTACAATTCTAAGTTGGTGTCTTTATATCTTCAAATTTTTCAACCAAGCAAGGTAAATTAGGCATATTCCTATCCTAACCACAAATCTTATCAAAAGACAAGAACTTGCTTCTACATTCTTTTGTTCTTGTCAGGTTTGCTCTTCCAAGCTTCTACCTAAGATTAACCCACTTGTTTTCATGGTGATCAAGCATAAAAACAACAATATTAAAGATTGTAAGACAAAACAACAACTAACAACTCAACCCAAAATGAATCTAAGCAAATACAATCATATCCATGGCCTCAACCCTAGATGGAGGGTTCTAGCCACTCATGTTTGTACAAATACTCAAAACATGTTTAGAGTAATATACTTTACAATAATAGATGAAAAGAAATCAAGAAAAGATGAACCCAATAGAGTTATATTCAAGTCTCCTTCGGCGCTCCTTCGTAGCTCCGAAATCCCGTGTTCCATGATTTTGTAAAGCTAAGGGTTCAATTTATACTATGCTGAAAAATGCAAAATTTGGCTCGTGGTGGAACAGCCTCCGTGTCACGGAGTCAACGCCCACTGACTCCGTGACATGGAGGCATCGCGGAAGCATTCCGGGAAATTGTCTAAAAGTCGAATTTTTTCACTAAAGCTTGCCGCGATGGCAAGCTGGTGGCATCGCCCTATCGCGCAGGAGGTTTTTGCTGCCCTCTTCTAGCCAACTTTTGTAGTTTTGCTTCCAAACCATTCCTTATCTTCACCCATCATTATTTAGTCCTTCAAATGCATTTTACACCTACAAAACGAGGACTAATCATGTTGGTTAGTACATACCCAAATTTTAATCAAATCACATGAGAATGTAAGTGGATAAATAAACAAACATGACTAAACTAAGTGACAAAGTTGCACTTGGGCATGCAATTATGCCCAAGATCACAGACTCCCTACGATATGACCTGCTCTGATACCATGTTTGTCACGCCCCACATTGGGAAGCATGACTGACACCTAGTGTAACACTAGGATCTGGACTAACCTGACTGGACTTGTGCACTTCTAGTGCATGCCTGCCCCTCGATTCAAGAAAACGACAAGCTATATCTCGGTTGTAAATACAGTCTCTGGCCGACAAGGCCACTGTTATACCCAGAAGCCCAAAGATCATACTCCGGAGTTGAAATGGAGAAAAACTGAAATTCTGGACCAGGGCACATAACGGGTCGTTAGGTGACTCGTGAGGAAAGACCACGAGTCATGAAGTGACTCGTTGTCAGGCAAGGAATTGGCATGGCCTGGGGAATACCATGGGCGTGACCATAAGTCGTGGTTAGGCCATACGAATTGTTAGGTCACCCGTGGCCTGGTCTGGGTGCTTGTCTAGTAGTTTTGGGAAGTGGGGATCACGGGTGGTGACCACGAGTTGTGGTCCGCTACTACGATTCGTGGGGTCCCTCATGGGTTTTCCTGATGATTTTGGGTAGTGTACATCACAACTCAAGGCCATAAGTCATGGCTAGTGTGCACGAATCGTTGGGTCCCTCATTGGGACCCCCTGGCAGTTAATTTTCTGTGAATTAATAAGGGCCTTTTCGTAATACCTAAGTTCCTAAAGCCTAAACTTTATCGTTTTAGCCTATGAAAGGTGGTTTCTAGAGGGGACAAATTATCCTAAGTCTTCATTCATGCATGCAAGAGAATAGAGAGGTGATCAAAGGGTCATTCAAGATTTTATTCTTCAATTCCTTTTTGGGCATTCAAGGGAGAGTAAGATTCAACTATCTTAAGGTACGTAAGGTTACGAATGGGTGCTTTTGTTTACTCCCATGCCCAATCTCTACGAATTTATGAAAATCTATCGAAAATCTATTTGGGTTTTGAAATTGAATTTTATGATAACCTAATTATTTACTAGTGGGCTTTTATGTTTTATGAATCTCATTATATTCTATGCATTTTGATTAGGTTTTACAACGTATATTTACTAATAAAATTATCGATTTCAATTTCTATTAAATTAAGCTTATCTAAGCATGATCTATGATAAGTTGATTTGTGATCTTTGCTTCAATTGATAATATTTACAAGCCAAACATGATTTATCATTAGAAATATGAATTTATTCAATTACCCATTATGATTTGATGATTTTCAAGTTATATGTATGATCTATGAGTATGCATGAAACCTACGATTCATGAATTATGTTTTTGGCCGACTCACGGGCCTTATGGAATGGCTAGTTTACGTATGTACAAGAAGGTTTATGATTATCATGATTTAACTACCGTATGAACTCATGCATGTTATACTATGAGCACTATATATGTTTTGGGAGTAGTATCGAACACTGAGTACGTTCGGGGCCCAGGTTCATCCCCGTATCTCATAAACTGGATGCCACCGTAGGTATGTTAGAACTCCTTTGTGACTGTCCCCGGCCTAATGGCCCTTTTTACGGTGATATCACACTTTCATGGTTCTACCCTTGGCAAGGTACGAACGACCTACCGACTAGAATTTACAAGTCGGACTTCATGTGTGCTCGTACGGGGTATGTCAGTTAAGAGAATCTCCCACTGTTCCTCATGATTTATGCATGTCTATGATTATGTATGTTGGCTCAAGTTTACTTCAATACGAATTTCCTCTTATAATTATGATTTCTATTGTATTACGAATGTTTTGAAATCCTTGAGCCCTATTATTTGTTATGTTATGATATGTATGATATGAGCATGATAACCTACTCTTATGCTGTTTTATGTGCTTTCAGACATTTTAATGTCCGTTTTACTTACCTTACATACTCGGTACATTCCACGTATTGACCGCATACTTTCTATGCAATATCGTCTTATGATACAAGTTCCGGCTCTCAGGCTCATCCTCATATCTAGATTATATCATAGTGAACTTTTAGCTTATTGGTGGGTCCTCATGTTTCGAGTGTCGTTTGACAGACATTCATGCTATTTTTATGTTTCAGTACTTGTCCGGGTTAGTTGGGGTGTTGTCCCATCAACCCATCGTATGTAGTAGAGGCTTTCAAAAAGTATGTAGTACGCAGCTTGCATGTATGTACAGAGATTTCCTTACATTAAGATACGTTATGATTATGTTTGTGTTTCCGCTATGCCTTGTGATTAGCCTTCCGCTTATAATGAATGAAGTTATGTGTATGCTTATGCAATGGATCGACTTGGGGTCTTTCGGGGTTCCGTGTCCCGTTTCACAATCCGGGTCTACGTTCGGGTTGTGAAAAACTTTGTATCAGAGCAATAGGTTTTGAAGTGTCCTAGGGTCTGAAAGCTGTGGTATGTAGAATCCTTTTCATGGGTGTGAAGCACACCACACTTATGATAAAGAGGCTACGAGACGTTTAGGAATTATTCCCTTCTTTCATGATCCATGTCATGCGATGAAAAGTCCTTTTATCCTTCTAATTCGTGCTATTCGCGTTTGCAGAATCATGCCTCCACGTCGAGTGAACATCAGAAGAAATAGCAATGACAACAATCATGAGGGTGCCAGTGTTAATGGGCATCAGCCAACCCCGCCCGTTCACAAGGAACAAGCACCAGAGCCAGCTGCCCACGCTGAGTTTAGGGAAGCGATTTAGATGTTGGCACAAGCCATGGTTGCCTAGGTTCATAATCAAATAGTGGCACATTACCCTTAGAACGGGAATGTGGCGATAGCTGGAGTGAGGGATTTCTTGAGAATGAGCCCTCTTGAGTTCTCGGGGTCGAAGGTAGATGAGTATCACACCCCGAACCTACACCCTTGATGTAACACAGTACTTGAAGCCACAAGTAATCCCAAGTCAACTCCTGATTTATCATTCACAAGTATTCCGAGTAATCATGCATAGCGGAACTTGAAACAATATTATAAAGCATTTATGAAAGATAAGTCTGAAAACATAAAGTTCAAAACATTTGAATAATACTGATAAATCTGAAAATCATGTCTATCTAAAAGTCATCTAACTGAGGATTTGGTGGGACAAACCCCCAGCTAACTCTAAGTCTAACTGAAACTAATAAATGACTGAAAGAAAGAAATAATTCCCTCGGATGATGAGAACTCACACTTCAACTGCTGAGATGGAGAATATAAAATGCGGCGTCTAGCGATGCTGAGTCTGAGAACCTGCAGCTGTATCATGAAACGATATAGCATAAAAGTATGCATCAGTACTTTGAATGTACTGAGTAAGTGGGAGAAACATAACTGAATATAAAGTCTAAACTGAAATGACACGCAATGACCAATAGGTAAGTTGAACTAAACTACTGAGGTAATCTAAAATGGTCAAGATGACCTAGTCTGATGGCCAAGGACATGCCCAAAGTCTGAAACACTGAGTCTGAGATACTATACTAAACTGATTTAATCTATTAGGGCTGAAACTGAACAGAGATTCTTATTCTGAAATTGGAGTGGACTGACTAGTGGAAGAGTCTGTAACAGACATATAACCACGTGAGCTAGATGTGGAGTCGGATGTATACACCCCACCAGTAGGACCCAATATACCTTGTTAGGGTATAAAGGAATGAACTGGGTGATCACAAAAGTCTGGGGACAATCAGGCCAATAATCTGTAACTGTAATCTAACTGGCAATGTAGTTCTGGGAACCTAGGTGCGCTGGAATCCCGGTCCGCTCGGTGCTAAGTCCTACTACCACTAGAAAACCTATACTGAACTACAAGGCTGATATCTTGAAAATGGGGTCCAGGACTAGTCAAGGACATATTGGAAAGTACCATGAGAGTCTTATCGGACCAGATTCTGAAACTGGGTTCTAGATTGGTCAGAGCTTCTCATTTGGAAGCGTCATAACCGTCTAAGAGCAAACTGAAATCTGAACTGTGGTCCTGGGAAAAGTCAGAGCCATATATTTGAAATGTGATGACTGCCTAGTGGACCAATAACTGAATTCTGATGTTAATTCTGATATCTGGGAGGTACTACTGCCACCTCGAGAATTTCTATAGTCAAACTGATTAGTTGACAATTTCAGCATAGTTCTGAAGAGATTCTACATTCTAACTAAACTAAACTGTTAAGCAGCTAATAGAGAATTCAACTCATTCCAACAACACAGGAATTCCGTGATATAGCAACAACTCAAGAATTCAGAAAACTAATTTATCACGTCAAAAATTATTCTTATTAATGGAATATCTACTCGTTTCATATATAAAAGAGTTTCAAGGAAAATTCAGCCCAAACATGCTTAATTCACTAGAGGGAGATTTTCAAGGAAAATCATGTTCATACAATAATTACGGGCTTCAATTCGCTCTTGAAAGAATCTCGATAATTTAAGTAAGAACTGATGGAATTCATANCGATAATTTAAGTAAGAACTGATGGAATTCATATCAATAATAAATGAGAATATCATTCTATGGGAGATTGATGAATAATAACATGTAATTTCTTCGTATTCAAAAAACTCAGGGTTAAAACTAATAGAGAAGTTATGGAAAAGTTTTGGTGGACATAAGGGAAGTATAATTTCCCTTGTTGAATACCTATATACCTGACGAAGAAACCTAGAGAAATCGCTTGAGAATCTAAGAGCAAAGATTTGCCCTAGCTCTTGCTCTGAAAAAACTCTGAGAGAGAAGTCCACATTATGTTTCTGGAGGGTTTGAGTGGGGATTGAGGAAGAGAACCCGTTACTCCCACTAAAACGTCTGAAGTTAATGCTAAAATGATGTAGTTTAAAGCTTGGGAGGGTAGGAAATTACTAAATGACCCTTAGGAAATCACTAGGAAAAACTGCCAAGTAACCCTAACGGGTGATCTAACGGGTCATGGTGACTGACCACGACTCGTGGTCACGCCCGTCAGGTACACTGGCTAAAAATTAACTGGGGATGGTAACTTTGACATAATGATTCGTAACTAGGGACCATGACTCGTTGCCCCCATTCATCAATTACATTGGACAACACAATATTTTCTCAACTCAGGTCTAACCACGAGTGACCTAACGGGTCATGGTCAGTGCCCACGACTCGTGAATTCCCTTGTTAGGTACCCTGCCTCCCTCCTTTACATTTTCCAGCCTCCTCCTCACGGCTCACCTAACGAGTCGTGAGGTTACTTAATGACTCATCAGGTGGGTCATCCTGCAACATTTCTACAGTTTTGTAGATTTTCTAATTTAAGTCCTAGATATTGAATTTTAGTTTCAGGGGAATTACAATGAGTATCCACATGATTTCATTGAGGAGATTCTGAAGATCACCCTAGTTATGGGGGTGAACAATGGAGAGTGTGTTGTTTTGGCCTCCTATCAGCTAAAGGGGGTGGCTCATATATGGTTCAAGCAATGGAGGGACGCTAGGTTAGTGGGTGCATACCCTATAGGCTGCGAAGAGTTTCACGTGGAATTCTAGGATCGATTTTTCCCTCCAGAGATAAGGGAGCTTAAGGCGGATGAGTTTGTTACTTTAAAACAGGGTGACATGTCCGTGCAGCAGCACGCATTGGAGTTTACCCGTCTATCCAAGTATGCCCTAGAGTTGGTGGTGGATCAGAGGGCTCAGGTGAGTAATTTTGTGCATGGGGTGGCTGATAATCTACACAAGGATTGTAGGATCTCCATGTTGCATCGGGATATCAACTTTCCTCGCATTGTGCTACATGCTAAGCCGATAGAGTTGGTATATTAGAGGCAGATAGAGGCCAAGAGGGCAAGGACCAATAGCTACGGGACTTCTCAGGTCAGGTCAGGGGGTGGACAACGTAAGTAGTCCCAGCACAGGTCTACTGCTCAGCCCCATGGTCGGCTAGCACACCATCTAGGTTCAAAGGGAGTTGGAGGAGTAGGGCTTTAGAGTCAAGAGGCCAGGGAAGCACGCAAGTGGAGTGCACTTTCCAGTTTGTGCGAGGTGCGACAAGAATCACCCTGGGAGGTGCCTAGTAGGCTCGGATGCTTGTTTTGGGTGAGGCAAGCACGGACACAGACTCAGAGATTGCCTTTTGGCCAAATCGGGGGCAGTGGAGCCCGTGCGCCAGTAGCCAGTTCTTCCACTCCAGCGATACGTCCCCCTCAATAGGGTGCCTCGACCAGTTTAGCCGGCGGTCAGCGTCAAAATAGGTTTTATGCTTTGGCATCCTTTCAGGAGCAAGATAACTCCCCGGATGTGGTCACCGGTATGTTTCATGTTTTTCATATTTATGTTTATGCTTTGCTAGACCTGGGAAATACTCTGTCTTTTGTGACTCCTTATATTGCTAGTAGCTTTGGAGTTAGTCTCCAGATTCTGTCAGAACCATTCTCAGTCTCCACTTCAGTTGGTGATTCAGTTGTAGCTAGGCAGGTCTACAGAGGGTGCCCCATTACAGTATTGCATAAGGTCACCTTCATGGACTTAGTGGAGTTGGCTATGAATAACTTTGACATTATTCTAGGCATGGACTGATTATTTGCATGTTATGCTTTTGTTAATTGTAGAACCCGTGTGGTGGAGTTCAGTATTTCGGGTGAGTAAGTCTTGGAATGGAAGGTAGTTCGGTTGTACTAGTAGATCGATTTATTTCATATCTTAATTCTAGGAAAATGATTTCTAATGGTTTCATGTACCATTTAGTTAGGGTTAAGGATGTTTAGTCTGAGATCCCGACCATCCAATTAGTTCCGGTGGTGTGTGAGTATCCAGAGATCTTTCCCGATGATTTGCTAGGTGTTCCTCCTAAGAGGGAAATTGATTTTGGTATTGACCTTTTACTCAATACGCATCCTATCTCTACTCTTCCTTACAGGATGGCTCCAACCGAGTTAAAGGAATTGAAGGATCAGTTGAAGGACCTGTTAGATAAGGGTTTTATCACACCTAGAAAGTCTCCCTGGGTGCCCCAGTTTTATTTATCCAAAAGAAGGATAGTTCGCTTCGAATGTGCATTGACTATCAGCAATTGAACAAGGTCACCATTAAGAACAGTTACCCTCTTCCCAGAATCGATGATTTGTTTGATCAGCTTCAGGGTGCCAAATGTTTCTCAAAGATAGACCTCAGGTCTGGGTATCATCAGCTCAGGGTTCGGGAGTGCAATATTCCAAAGAAAGCCTTCAAGACACGGTATGGTCATTATGAGTTTGTAGTTATGTCTTTTGGACTAACAAATGCTCCTGCAACTTTTATGGACCTGATGAACAGGGTGTTCAAGTCGTATCTAGACATGTTCATAATTGTGTTCATTGATGATATCCTTATATACTCTGGGAGCGAGGAGGAGCATGCCACTCATTTTAGAGTAGTGCTGCAAACTCTCAAGGATCGCTAATTGTATGCAAAGTTCAGCAAGTATGAGTTTTTGTTGAACTCGGTAAGATTTTTGGTCCACGTTGTATCAAGAGAAGATACAAAGGTAGATTCTCATAAAATTGAGGCGATGAAGAATTGGCCTAGACTAGTGAGTCCGTTAGATATTAAGAGTTTCTTGGGCCTACCAGGCTACTACCGAAGGTTTGTTGAGGGATTTTTATCAATTGTAGCCCCATTGACCAAGTTGACTCAGAAAAAGGTAAGGTTTCAATGGTTGGAGGCTTGTGAGAAGAGCTTCCAAGAATTGAAGACTCAACTCACTACCGCACCAGTGTTGACCCCACCTGAGGGTACGGATTGTTTTGTTCTGTATTGTGATTCTTCCAGAATCAGACTTGGGTGTGTATTGATGCAGTAGGGAAAGGTAATAGCATATGTCTCTAGATAGTTAAAGATCCATGAGAAGAGTTACCCAACCCATGATCTAGAGTTGGCAGCGGTGGTGTTTGCCTTGAAGATATGGCGACATTACTTATATGGGGTCCATGTGGATGTGTTTACGGACCACAAGATTTTACAATATGTGTTCACACAGAAAGACCTCAATTTATGACAAAGAAGGTGGTTAGAGCTACTCAAAGACTATGATATGAGTGTTCTTTACCATCCGAGTAAGGCTAATATTGTGGCAGACACACTTAATAGGCTCTCGATGGAAAGCGTAACCCATGTGGAGGAAGGAAAGAAGGAGCTGGTAAAAGATGTGCATCGTCTCACTAGGTTAGGAGTGAGGTTGGTTGACTCTACTAATGGAGGTGTTGTTGTGAAAAGCGGATCCAAATCATCCTTGGTGGCTGATGTGAAATCTAGGCAAGATGAGGACCCGATCTTGATAATGTTAAAAGAAGTCAGTCGAATCCACAAAGTAGAGGTTTTTTCACAAGGGGGAGATGGTGTGCTTCGGTACCAGGGTCGCCTATGTGTCCCAGATATGGATGATTTAAGAAGCTGGATAATGCATGAGGCACATGGGACCAAGTACTCTATCCATCCGGGATCCACCAAGATGTATCATGATTTATGAGAAATCTATTGGTGGGATGGCATGAAAAAGGATATTGCAGAATTCGTAGCCGGAGCCCAAACTGCTAGCAAGTAAAAGTTGAACATCAAAGGCCGGGAGGAGTACTTCAGAATATCAGTATTCCTACCTAGAAGTGGGAATAAATTAATATGGATTTCATAATAGTACTCGCCGACAATATGATTCCATTTCGGTGGTGGTAGACAGATTGACCAAGGCTGCACATTTCCTACCGGTGAAGACCACAGATTTAGCGATGATTATGCCAAATTGTATATCTGGGAGTTTGTATGATTACATGGAGTTCCTTTTTCCATTATTACGGACCGAGGTAATCAATTTACCTCCCAATTCTGGCGGTTTTTAAAGAAGGGGCTTGGGACTCGGGTCAAGCTCAACACAGCCTTTCATCCGCAAACAAATAGCCAAGCAAAAGAACAATCCAAACTCTCGAGGACATGTTGAGAGCATGTGTAATGGACTTCAAAGGTAGTTGGGATGATCACTTGTCCCTAATAAAGTTTTCTTATAATAACAACTATCACACTACCATCCAGATGGCACGTTCGAGGCTCTTTATGGGCGGAGATGTAGATTGCCCATCGGATGGTTTGAGATTGGTGAGGAAGCTATGATAGGGACAAATTCAGTTCATGAGGCTATGGTAAAGGTCTAGTTGATAAGGGATAGGCTAAGCTCCGCTCAAAGTCATCAAAAGTCATATGCTGATGTGAGGAGGAGAGAGTTGGAGTTCGAGGTGGATGATTGAGTATTTCTGAATGTATCTAACACGAAGGGAGTCATGCGGTTTGGGAAGAAATAAAAACTTAGTCCCTGCTATGTTGTTCCATACTGGGTAATGAGAAGAATTGGTAAGGTAGCGTATGAGTTAGACTTACCCTCATAGTTATCTTTCATCCATCTTGTGTTTCATGTGTCGGTTTTGAAGAAATGTTTTGGAGACCCTTCCCTAGTAGTTTCGGTGGACAGCGTTGATGTAAAGGATAGCCTCAACTATAAGGAAGTTCTAGTTGAAATATTGGATCGTCAGGTTTGGAGGCTGAGGAACAAGGAAGTATCTTCAGTAAAGGTGCTATGGAGAAATCAGCATGTTGAGAGAGCTACGTTGGAAGCCGAAGCGGATATGATGGCTAAATACCCACACTTATTCTCTACTGGCTCAGTTCTGACTTGAGGTATCAGTTTTACGCTATGACTTTATTTAGTTTTCATGTTCGGTTCATGTGTAAAAGTTTCTTTTATGTGTATGGATGTGTATGTTCAGTGTGTAGTCAGTTCAGCTATCTGATATAAATCAGAGGTAGTTATTCTGTTAATTTTCAGTTTAAATGATTAGTATTTCATAATGATAATTGCGTATTTTTGCTTTTTTGTATGTTGTCCAACATTTGAGGATGAATGTTCCCAAGGGGGAGATAGTGTAATACCCCAGAAGCCCAAATATCAGACCCGGGAGTTGAAACGGAGAAAAACTAAAATTCTGCATTAGGTCACACAACTAGTTTTTAGGTGACCCGTGAGGAGAGACCACGAGTCGTGAAGTAACTCATGGTCAAGAAAGGAATTGGCATGGCCTGGGGAAGACAACGGGCATGACCACGAGTTGTGGTCAGACCACATGACTAGTGAGGTCACCCGTGGCCTGGACTGGGTGCTTGGCTAGTAGTTTTGGGAAGTTGGGATCACGGTGGTGACCACGAGTTGTGGTCAGCCAGCACGATTTGTGGGATCCCTCATGAGGTCCCCTGATTATTTTAGGCAGTGTACATTGATGTGTTGTGGGTTTGCAGCACATTCGACGCTCAAAACTTAGAAAATAACATGAAATTAGGTGTATTTATGTGAATATGAGGTACTTTTCCTTTTGTTACAAGATAAATAGGTGTTGGAACTGAATATTGCAAAAGATAGCTTAAAAAGTGCAAAATGAGCAAAAAGTGCATACCACAGTACGGATCATAGGAAGGACCTACGAGTCGTACTAATGGCCGTGAGAAGTTGCTGAAATTTAAGGTTGAGCAGATGTGACCCATGAGTCCCAGTATGATTAGTAGAAGGCTTGTACGAGTCGTGATAAGGAAGTCGTGGTGAAATCTAGAAGAATTGCATTTGAGTCTGACTCCTACAAAGTAAGTACGACCCGTGAGATGAAGGTACGAATCGTACCATTCTAGACGTGATGAACATCAGAAAAACTTCAAAATCTCTGATTCAAAGTACGGGACCTTAGTACGAGGTGTGAGTTGATGGTACGAGTCGTACCCATATCCAACACATAGCTGAATTTAGCCAGCTGAGAATGTACCAGAGGAAGCTACGATTGTAGGAGCATGCTACGGATCGTAGGTCGAGTCGTGGCACTGGCGGACACAGATATAGAAATTCACCCTGTTTATTTAGGAAAAGGATTCTTGTTCCTGTATAAATATATTTTAGGTTTTATTTTTATAGAGACGTGAGTTTCGATAAAATTAGAGAGGAGAAACCTTGAGAAAGAGAGGATTGAGTTGGTCTTAACTTGTGATCAACTTGTTCTTGAATTCTTTTTGTTCTTACTACTTGTTTTTCAAGATTTTGTGGACTAATTGAAGGAAGTGTTTTTCTCAATCATTGTTGTAAGTATTGTTTTATGTCTTTAATCATGAATGCAATTCACAACCATGCATCTATGAGAGGCTAAAACCTCCATAGCTAAGGTTGTGGGAACCATGGCGGATTAACAAGCTAGGGTTACACAAAGTGATTTTAAAACCAATACAAACACTTATAATGTATTATATTCATCTTTAACGATTCTTAACGGTGTGAAACGCTAGGAAGTGCCTGAATTCTTTACTTGCTTTGGTCAAAGAGGTAGAGATTAGGAAAAGAGAATTACAACAGAGCCTTGATCTTGATGATCATTATATTAACTTGAGTTGTAGTCGCAGGAAGTTAAATCTGGAACTTAGAGATAACGGATAGTTTGAAACCTCTCATAAGACATGGTCGAGTGATTGGGTATAGTCATTCAATAGGGACTGGTCGGTCGTTTTAATGAACCTAAGTTATCAGTTCTATAAACAAATATTGGAGATAATCACGAGTGTATACCCGAAGTAGCTATGAACCCATGGGTAACACAAACCCTAGTTATCCTTTGATATTGATTTAACATTAGAGTTTTAAATATTTATTTTTACTATTGATTTCATTTAGAATCCCCCTATTTTGAAGTAACTACCTTACAAGTTCAATTACCAACTATAATCCTGTCTCCCTATTCCCTGTGTGATCGACCCCAACCTCTAGTTGGGTTCTTTATTGAAAATGTTCGCTTCTTCTCACTTCAGTAAGAGTTGTGGTTTGAGTGTTATAAAAAAGTGGCACCGTTGCCAAGGAATATGGATGAAACTAGGTTATTAGCTTTTAATTGACTTGTTTGTGGTTACGTTACTTTTTATGTTTTTCTTCATTTTTCTTTATTTTTCTTTAGTGACTTTCATGCTACATCAAAGGAATAAGCTTTCACCAATACATTCAAATGGACCATAGCATGCTCCCAACACCTGTGGAAGAACTTTTGATTGATGAATCATTGGCAACAGTGATGATGAATTATGCGGATGATGAAAACCGGGAATACACTATTACAGTTAATGCCTTAAATGGGACAGGGTCATATAACTTCAGCCCAAAGAAGCTATACATGGACTTAAAGAACCGTTCAACACCGCTGGCCAAACCATCTGTGGAGGTGCCACCAATCCTTGAACTAAAAGCATTACTTCCTCATGTCAAGTATGCATTCCTTGGGGAGGACAAGACTTTGCCGGTCATCATTGCAGCGAACCTGTTAGATGAGCAGGTGGAAGCCTTGGTGAGCATTTTAAAGAGATACAAGAAGGCAATTGGTTGGACTATAGATGACATCATTATAATTCCACTAGGCATATACACCCATAAAATTCATCTTGAACCAGATTGTAAGTCAAGTATAGAGCATCAATGCCTCCTGAACCCTCCAATGCAAGAAGTTGTCAAAAAGGAAATTATCAAGTGGTTGGATGCGGGGGTGATATATCCTATAGTAGACAGTCGATGGTTAAGTCCTGTCAAGTGCGTACCAAAGAAGGGAGGAATTACTGTGGTGCCTAATGAAAGGAACGAGATGATACCGACACGACCAGTCACAAGATGGTGTGCATGCATGGATTATAGGAAACTCAACTGTTGTACCCAGAAAGACCATTTTCTGATGCCATTTTTGGATTAGATGTTGGATAGAATCGCAGGAAGAGGATGGTATTGTTTCCTTGATGGATATTCAGGGTATTATCAGATCACTATTTCTCTAGAAGATCAAGAGAAGAGGACTTTCACCTGTCCATATGGGACCTTTGCCTTCACAAGAATGCCATTTGGATTGTGTAATGCACCAGCCACTTTCCAGCTCTGTATGATGTCCATCTTCTCAGACATGGTGGAGGACACTATTGAAGTATTTATGGATGATTTTTCTATTGTAGGCGATTCATTTGAATCATGCCTTAATCATCTGGAAAAATTACTGAAAAGATGTAAAGACACAAATCTGGTCCTAAACTGGGAAAAATGTCATTTTATGGTTAAAAAGGGGATTGTGTTGGGCCACAGAATCTCAGGAAAGGGGATTGAGGTGGAAAAGGCAAAGAGATTGAGGTTATAGAAGGATTACCACCCCTTATTTCCATAAAGGGAGTCAGAAGCATTTTAGGGCATGCAGGATTCTACAGGCGCTTCATCAAGGACTTCTCAAAAATTGCACAGCCATTGTGCAAATTGCTGGAGAAAGAGGTAAAGTTTGTGTTCGATGAGGCATGTTTGAAAGCCTTTGAATGCCTTAGGTAAAAGCTTACCACTGCTCTTATCATCATAGCTCCATATTGGTCTCTTCCCTTCGAGGTGATGTGTGACGCCAGTGGTATCGCTCTTGGTGCAATATTAGGACAAAGGAAAGCGAAGATGTTTCATCCAATCTATTATGCAAGCAAAACACTCAACACATCCTAGAAGAGTTATATAGTCACGGAATAGGAATTGCTAGCGGTAGTTTTTGCATTTGAAAAATTCTAAGCATACTTTCTTGGAACCAAGGTGATCATTCATACAGACCATGATGCGTTGAGATATATAATGTCCAAGAATGATGCCAAGCCCAGATTGATTCGGTAGGTGCTCTTGCTGCAAGAATTTGAGTTTGAGGTGAAAGACCGAAAGGGAACAGAAAATCAAGTGGCAGATCATCTATCCAGGCTGGAGTCTGAAGCAAAGGAGAGGATAGAGTTTGATATAAATGATGCCTTCCCAGACGAACAGGTAGTAGTTGTATCACAGGATTTTATCCCTTGGTTTGTTGAATTTGCAAATTACTTGGTTAGTGATGTGATACCAGCAGACCTAACTCCTCACTATAAAAAGAAGTTCTTATTCGATGCCCGCAGATATTATTGGGATGAGCCATATTTATTACGCATTTGCGCAGACGGTATCATTCATAGGTGTGTCCCTGAAGTAGAGATGCTGAGCATTTTGGAGGCATGTCACTTATCACAAGTTGGGGGTCATCACAGTGGTATCAAAACGGAACATAAAATTCTACAATGCAGATACTTCTGGCCCTCTATTTTTCAAGATACATATGACTTCTCCAAGTCTTGTGATCAATGCCAAAGGCAGGGTAATATCACCCGTAGACATGAGTTACCACTAACGCCCATCTTGGAAATAGAGTTGTTGGATGTGTGGGGGATTGACTTAATGGGACCATTCGTCAGCTTATATGGAATGAAGTATATTTTGGTGGTTGTGGATTATGTCTCCAAATGGGTAGAGGCAATTGCCCTACCGAACAATGAAGGCAGGAGCGTGACAGCATTCCTTAGAAAACATATCTTTGCTAGGTTTGGCACTCCCAGGGATATTATTAGTGATGGTGGATCTCACATTTGCAATCGGCTGTTCAAAACCTTGTTGGAAAAATATGGTGTCAAGCATAAGGTGGCCACACCTTACCACCCTCAGTCGAGTGGACAAGTAGAAGTTTCAAACAGGGAAATCAAGACCATCCTGGCCAAGACAGTAAATACTACCCGAATGGATTGGTCAAGGAAGCTCGATGACGCACTGTGGGCTTACAGAACAGTTTATAAGACTCCCATTGGTTCATCTCCATTCCAGTTGGTTTATGGAAAGGCATTCCACTTACCTATTGAACTAGAGCATAAGGAATTATGGGCTTTAAAGAGGCTGAACATGAACTGGAATGAAGCTGCCAAGTTAAGACTTAACCAACTTAATGTGTTGGATGAGTTCTGACTTAAGGCTTATGAGAGTGCAGCCATATATAAAGAGAGAATGAAGATCTACCATGACAAAAAGATTTCAAGAAGAGATTTCAGCCTAGGTGATTTGGTCCTACTATTTAATTCAAGACTTCTATTGCACCTTGGGAAGTTGAAATCTAGATGGATGGGACCTTACAAGGTAGTACAAGTTTCTCCTTATAGTGTGGTGGAACTTGAGAATACAGAAGGAAAAAGATTTAAAGTAAATGGTCAATGAATAAGAGTGTATTTGGGAGATGAAGAAGAATTAAAACGAATAGAGGAAGTATACCTTTATGATGCTTGATGAGTCACCAAAGTCACGTCATGTCGCAATGCTAAATCAGGCGCTGCATGGAAGGCAACCCATGAAAGGTGAAGTCTGAGTATTCCAGGTATGTTCTATTCCCTATGATCTTCTAAATGATGCTTTGGGACGAAGCTAACTTTTAAAAAAGGGGAGGGGGTGTACTTGTGATTTTTGTTCCGTCTGAGGGTTTTTCTTGCCATATTTCTTTTCCCTCAAACATGCTATCTAGTAGAACCGGCATGTATCAGATTTTTATTTCTATTTTGTGATTTTTGTTTAATTAGAAAGTAGCTTAGGAGTACTCAACCAAGAAAATTGCACTAGTTTTGTTTTTTGTAAAAAAATGTCCCTGTTCAAAAATTTTCTTATATAGTAGCTATGTATTTGTGACAACATTCATGATTGTTGTGGATCTTTGGATGTCATTTATTTTGTCAACATGAGTAGTTTTGTTAATCCATGTATAAACCAGACAAGTGAGGTAACAATAGTTCATGTACCATGCGTGAGTGAGGTATATTAGTCAGTTCGGTATTGTGGTGTAGATCTAGAACTTGCCTGGTTGGTCTCTGCAAAGGCTAAGGATGGTTGGTTAGGATATCATCATAGGCCATTGTTTGTTTATCTCATTTTTAGCCTATATTTCCCTACCAAAAGTTGCATGAATCCCTTGGGCCCAAATTTGATCCTTAATAGACCATGTTTCTTTGATTTACCGATTAACTGTACCCATTTTTTGGTAATGAACCTGTTTTGGCCTTGGTCTTTCCTTGTATATTGTGAACCTCAACATAAGCAAAATACTTTAGTTAAGGGTGGCTAGAGTAGGGGTGCATAAAAGGTGGGAATGGAAGAAAAGAAAAGAAAAGAAAGAAATGGTGGAATATGAGGTGTGGTGAGATGAAAAGAAAAAGATGATGCTGTAAATGTTGAAAAATAGTGCTCAAACGAATTGTGAAAAAAAAGCTGAAGAGAGAAAACTCACCATACTAAGGCAAAAGTGAATAAAAAGGGAGAAAAGGGGAAAAAGGGGAATGAATGAATAAAAGGGTGAATTAGGTGAATGGTGTAGCCAATGTATGTAGTGCCAAGGAAGGAATAGTCACTTATAAAATCTTCCATTTTTATCATGTTCAGCCCTGAGCCTACAATACAAGCCATACTAAGTACTATAGTGATCCTAACTCAACCATTTGATGAACCAAAGTAGAGAAAATAAGGGCAAGCCTATGGTATCTGATACATAATACTCGTAACTTCTTTTAAAGAGTGAGGGCCTTACTTGTTTAGTCCCATATCATGTTTGACATATCACATCTGAGTGGGGACTTCATTTGTGTGAGGGTACATGGATTATGCTTTCTTTTACTATTGTTTATATGAAAAACATTGGTGATGACTTGACTGTCTGTTGATAGCTAGATTACATATTTTGATCCCTGTTTATGATGTTTTGAGGTCGCTTGTAATGCATTAGCTAATGTGGTTCCATGAGAAAGGGTCAATCGAGTTTGTATAGAAAGTTCAGGTTTGTTTGAGTATTGGTTGTAGTATTTTAAGTCTATTTTCTAGTTGAGCAATGTGTTTTGGTTTTTCTTTTCTTTGCCTGAGGACATGCAAAAGTCTTATGTTTAGGGTGTTGATGTGTTGTGGCTTTGCAGAACATTTGATGCTCAAAACTTAGAAAATAACATGGAATTAGGTGTATTTATGTGGATATAAAATACTTTTTCCTTTTTTTACAGGATAAACAGGTCTTGGAACTAAAATTGCAAACGATAGCTTAAAAAGTGCAAAATGGGCAAAAAGTGCAGACCATGGTACGGACCGTAGGAAGGACCTACGAGTCGTACTGATGGCTGTGAGAAGTTGTTGAAATTTAAGGTTGAGCAGATGTGACCCACAAGTCCCAATATGATTAATAGCAGGCTTGTACGAGTCGTGATGAAGAAGTCGCGGTGAAATCCAGAAGAATTGTATTTGAGTCTGACTCCTGCTACGAGAAGTAAGTATGACCCATGAGACGAAGGTACGAGTCGTACCATTCTGGTCGTGATGAACTTCAGAAAAATTTCAAAATCTCCGATTCAAAGTACGGGAGCTCAGTACGAGGCGTGAGTTGATGGTACGAGTCATACCTAGATCCAACACTTAGCCAGAATATAGCCAATTGAGATTGTACGAGAGGAAGCTACGGTTCATAGGAGCATGCTATGGATCATAGGTCGAGTCGTGGCAATGGTGGCGACAGATATGGAAATTCACTCTGTTTGTTTAGGAAATTGATTCTTGTGCCTGTATAAATATATTTTAGGTTTTATTTTTATAGAGAAGTTAGTTTTGATAAAATTAGAGAGGAGAAACCTTGAGAAAGAGAGGATTGAGTTGGTCTTAACTTGTGATCAACCTGTTCTTAAATTCTTGTTGTTCTTACTACTTGTTTTTGAAGATTTTGTAGACTAATCGAAGGAAGTGTTTTTCTCAATCATTATTGTAAGTATTGCTTTATGTCTTTAATCATGAATGCAATTCACAACCTTGCAACTATGAGAGGCTAAAACCTCCATTGCTAGGGTTGTGGGAACCATGGTAGATTAAAAAGCTAGGGTTACACAAAGTGATCTTAAAACCAATACAAACACTTATATTGTATTCTCTTCATCTTTAACGATTCTTATGGTGTGCAACGTTAGGAAATGCCCGAATTCTTTACTTGCTTTGGTTGAAGAGGTAGAGATTAGGAAAGAGAATTACAATAGAGCCTTGATCTTGATGATCATTGTATTAACTTTATCTATGGTTGCAGGATAGTTAAATTTGTAACTTAGTGATAACGGATAGTTTGAAACCACTCATAAGACTTGGTCGAGTGATTGAGTATAGTCATTCAATAGGAAATGTCGGTCATTTGAATGAACCTAAGTTATCTGTTCTATAAGCAAGTATTGGAGATAATCACGAGTGTATACCCGAAGTAGTTATGAACTCATGGGGAACACAAACCCTAGTTATCCTTTATATTGATTTAACATCAGAATTTTGATACATATTTTGACTATTGATTTCTTTTAGAATTCCTCTATTTTTAAGTAACTATCTTACATGTTCAATTACTAGCTATAATCCAGTCTCCCTATTCCTTGTGGGATCGACCCCAACCTCTAGTTGGGTTCTTTATTAACAACGTCCGCTTCTCACTTCAGTAAGAGGTGTGGTTTCAGCATTATCATACATCACGACTCAAGGCCACGAATCGTGGCCAGTGGGGACGAATCGTTGGGTCCCTCGTTGGGATCCCCTGCCAGTTAATTTTCTGCTAATTAGTAAGGGCCTTTTCGTAATTTCTAAGTTCCTAAAGCCTAAAATACGTCGTTTTAGCCTATGAAAGGTGGGTTTTAGAGGGAAAAGCTATCCTAAGTCTTCATTCATGCATGCAAGAGATTAAAGAGGTGATCAAAGGGTGATTCAAGGTTTTTTTCTTCAATTCCTTTTTGGGCATTCAAGGGAGAGTAAGATTCAGCTATCTTCAAGTATGTAAGGTTACAAATGGGTTATTTCTTTCAGACCCATGCCCAATCTCTACGAATTTATGAAAATCTATCAAAAAATTATTTGGGTTTTGAAATCGAATTTCATGAAAACCTAATGATTTACTAGTGGGCTTTTATGTTTTATCAATCTCATTATATTCTATGGATTTTGATTAGGTTTTACAACGTATTTTTACTTATAAAATTATCGATTTCAATTTTTATTAAATTAAGCTTATCTAAGCATGATCTATGATAAGTCAATTTGTGATCTTTGCTTCAATTGATAATATTTACAAGCCCAACATGATTTATGATTCAAAATATAAACTTATTCAATTACCCATTATGATTTGATGATTTTCAAGTTATATGTATGATCTATGAGTATGCATGAAACCTATGATTCATGAATTATGTTTTTTCCTGACTCATGGGCCTTATGGCATGGCTAGTTCACATATGTACAAGAAGGTTTATGATTATCATGATTTAACTAGCCTATGAACTCATGCATGTTATACTATAAGTACTATATATGTTTTGGGAGTAGTATCAAACATCGAGTAGGCTCGGGACCCAGGTTCTGCCCCGGATCTCATAAACTACGTGCCACTATAGGTATGTTGGGACCTCCATTGTCACTGTCCCAAACCTAATGGCCCTTTTGATGGTGATATCACACTTTCATGGTTCTATCCTTGGCAAGGTACGAAAGGCCTCCCAACTAGGTTTGCAAGTCGGACTTTATGTGTGCTCATATGGGGTATGTCGGTTAAGAGAATCTCCCACTATTTATCATATTTTATGCATGTCTATGATTATGTATGTCGGCTCAATTTATGTTCAATACGGCTTTCCTCTTATAATTATGATTTTGATTGTATTACGAATGTTTTGAAAATTTTGATCCCTATGATATGTTATGTTATGATATTTATGATATGATCATGATGTCTTGCTCTTATGCTATTTTATGAGCTTTCACACATTTTAATGTATGTTTTACTTACCTTCCACACTCGGTACATTCCACGTACTGACCGCATACTTTTTATGAAGTATCGTCTTATGATACAGGTTTCGGCTCTCAGGCTCATCCTTATTTCTAGATCATATCAGAGTGCACTTTCAGCTTCTTGGTGAGTCCTCATGTTCCGAGGGCCATTTGATAGACATTCATGCTATTTCTATTCTTTAGTACTTGTCTGGGTTAGTTGGGATATTGTCCCATCAACCCATCGTATGTAGTAGACGCTTTCAGACAGTACGTAGTACTTATCTTGCGTGTATGTCTAGAGATTTCCTTACATTAAGATATGTTATGGTTTTGTTTATGTTTCTACTATGCCTTGTGATCATCCTTCCACTTATAATGAATGAAGTTAGGTGTATGCTTATGCCATGGGTCGACTTGGGGACTTTCGGGGCTCCTTGTCCCATGTAACAATTCGAGTATACGTTTCGGTCGTGACAGCCTCCTGTAAAAGAAAACAGCTAACCAACAACAACACACTAACAGGGATCCTATGCGGGCCGACAAAACCACCATGTTGTCTAGTTATATCTAAATGAAAACAAGCAACTATAATCATACCATAGTCGACAAGGCTATTAACTGATGGATAAACTAGGCCCCACACAACCATCATGCGAAATAAAACATACATGGGCCCCATACGGACAACAACAAAACCAATAACTGATAATCTATAGCCTGCAAGCCTCTAGGAGTGGAATAATGGTCGGGACAGGGCCCTGACCTACCCATAAACTGTACAACAAAAGAACAAATGTTCTCTAATTAGAAACTTCGGAGTAAAGGAGCTGACTAGACTATTGTCTCTGGCTGATGACTAAGAAGGCCCTGAATTGTGTCTACTCGCACCTGCAGGCAAGTAATGCAGTGCCCCAAGGATGGGCGTCAGTACAATATGTACTGAACATGTAGGACGGTAAAATAATAATTGAATGAAAGCGGGAAAAGCTGAAGTAACCAAGAAGAAGGATAAGAGTTTAACCTAAGTCATCTCGTAATCTAGAATAAATATAATGAACAAGTATATGTAAAAACAAGAACCTAGTCGGGACCTCATAAGCCTAAAAAGTACAAACAACACAGAATAACCTACTTGGCCCCATAAGCCCCAGTTAGTACAAGCAACACACACTCCTCCTGTCTAGCTACTAAAGTCTTGTAGCATACTGTAACTTAATACGACCCTCGAAGCCTCGGTCTAGTGTAACTCAATGCGGCCCTCATGGCCTCGGTCTGGTATAACTCAACACGACCCTCGCAGCCTCAGTCTGGTACAACTCAATACGGCCCTCACGACCTCAGTCTGGTATAACTCAATATGGCCCTCACAACCTCAACCTAGTCCTTTCGAACATCATACCTCCCCTACGAGCATGGAACTATAGGTAATAATATCCAACAACCCAACCGTCGTAAGCAAACCTAATCTTGCCAGGGTTAACACTAATGAGGGTTACTATGTCATCATTGTCGTCTCAATTCTATTTGTAGAAGCCGACCAAAATAGGTTTACTCTTGAGTACCATAGATAAACAGGTCGTACTAACTTTATGAAGAACATAACTTGCCAAAAAGGATAGCCTTAACATACCTTATTCGATGATTTCTAGGCACTTGAACACTTTCAATCCCAAAGTTAGTGGTTTCACCAATTTGCAGCTCTCACACTAAGAAAATGAGGCTATTTCAATATTAACAACCGACAGTTAATAATATCTTATAATAAAACTAACTATAACTTCAACTTCGATTAATTCTATTAAAAACTCGCTAATTCTCAGGTATTTAGAAGGGAGAAATGCTTACCTAATGCCTGTGGCCATCTAAGATCCAATTTGGAGTAATTATGACAACCTTTACTCAGTGGGGTTCTGGTATCCGGGTGAAGTTTTGAAAAATAACTATGTATAAATCCTTCTCATAGACCTAGAACTTGTTACTCGAAGTTAATTTGCGTTTGGAAGGTGTTTGATAGTGTAATTTGATGAAAATTTCATGAAACTTGTGTGCTCCCTCTAGTTTAAGTCGTGGGTTTCATTAATCAAATGAATGAAATTAGGAAGGGCCTATATATATATATACACACACACACATAGGCAGTGGCAGGGGTGGCGCCCTGCACTGCCCAACGCGCCTACTAGCCTGTCGCGCGGTGCTGCCCAGCGCACAGGCAGGCTGGAGCATCGCACTGGCTCCTCATGGTCTGGCCTCGCCCGACCCTTCTTCCGAGGAATTTCCCTACTCGAATCAAGTTGCTATTACTCCTCACAAATCCATGCACACGCATACTAACCGCTAATATCTTAAAGGGTGTAACAGTTAGTTGGGGTCTTATCCCATCAACTCGACAGTAGTAGAGGCTTTTCAAACTTAGCATGTATGCAGTTTCAGTCGTGTCTTATGTATTTAGATGTTATGATATTTCCAAATTTCTGCTTTATTATATATGTTATACTTCCACTTCATTATCTTGAATTCATATGTCATGTTCATGCCATGGGTCGACTTGGAGCCTCTCAGTGTTCTTTATCCCGTGTCTCGATCCGAGCCTATGTTTGGGTCGTGACAAACTTGTTATCAGAGAATTAGGTTTTGAAGTGTCCTAGGGTTTCTAAAAGCCACATTAATTAGAGTCTTTTTCATGGGTGTGAAGCGCGTCACACTTATGACGAAGAGGCTACGAGACGTTTAGAAAATGTTCCCTTCATTAATCATCTAAGTCGTGCGATGAAATGTCTCTATCCTTCTAACTCTTGGCCAATTCATGGGCCCTTATTTATGGCTAATAATGTATTTCAAGTGGGATCCATCATTTTATTATTTATTTTGCAACGAATTTCACGAATGATTTTACGGTTACAACATGAGCCCTCACATGAATGTTTTTTGGAGTAGTGTCTAGCATCGAGTAGACCCGACATTTGGGTAAACCCCATGGTCTTAGAAGTATGTGACACCATAGGTGTGCGTGTATATATATATATACTATTGGATCCCTGTGATATCACTACACACACACGTCCCCCTGCCTGGCAAATTGTGAACTGTCCTGACCACTTGGGAAAAATAGTAGGGTGTCATATAAGGCTCTATCATGATGGTGTTGGTTAAGAAGAGTACTCCCATTGTTCCTCATGATTTATACATGGTTATGGTAATGTTACTTTGGCTTAATATATGTTTTATAAAGTTTTCTCTTATGATTATGACTATGATTGGTTTACGAATGGTTTGAGAACCTTGAGCTCTTATGCTTACATTATGATATTTACTTTATGATCATGTTGTCCTACTCTTATGAACTCTTATATATTTTTATTGTCCATTTTTATTTACCTTGCATACTCAGTACATTTCATGTACTGACCGCATACTTTATGTTATATCGTTTCATGGTACAGGCTCAGACATTTAGGTTCAGTCCCGCCGTTAGTCAGGTCCTCAAAGTTAGCATCTCTCAGCCAAGGTTAGTGTGTCCTCATTCTTCGAGGACCCTTTTTCAGCTTGTATTCAGTATTTTCAGTTTCTATCGAGTTAGTTGGGGTCTTGTCCTATCAACTTGTCAGTATATAGAGGCTTATCAGACAGAGTATATTTTCAGTTTCAGATTATTATTATGTGTTCATATATTCGACGTATCAGATTTTCAGACTTCCGTTATTGTGTATGTTAGACGTCCGCATTATTGTGTTGAATTTTAGATGTCATGTTCATTCCATGGATCGAATTGGAGCCTCTCGGGTTTCATTGTCCCGTGTCTCGATCCGGCCTATGTTCGGATCGTGACAACATACCTCAGAAAACACCGCAGTGAGTCATTTGGAAAAGAGGGGNAAGCAGTAAAGTTTCAGTGGACAGAGGCATATGCCCGGAGTACACAATGACAATGTCGGGGCATGAGTTCCTGCTCGTGAGAAGGCCAATAGAATATTTGAGGTAAATAGAATCACTTTCACTAAAGATGAGTTGCCCCTGGAAGATTCTGGGCACAACAAGGCCTTGCATCTAACTGTTAAATGTGCAGAACATTATGTGAAGAGATTCATGATTGATGTAGGCTTGGGTATGGACATATGAGTCCTCTCTATACTGCAAAGTTTGAAAATCAACACAGACAAAATTCGGGCTAATAATGTGTGTGTTAGAGCTTTTGATAGTGCAAAATGCGACATAATTGGTGAGATTGACCTTACTTTTACAATTGGATCTGCTGAGTTTTGGATTAGTTTTGAAGTACTAGACATGGACACTTCCTACAATCTACTTTTTGAAAGTCCAGTGCCATCTATTTTGCATCAGATGGTAAAATTTGAATATGACAAAAAGGAAATCATTGTTCATAAGGAAGATGATCTTTGGATACATCGAGACCCCTCTGTTACATACATTGAAGCTAAGGAAAGTTGCAAATCTCTCATTTATTAAGTATTTTAGATAGTGGCGGTCGATCAATTCTTGGAAGGGAGGCCTATTTCAGAACCTCATCTCTCTTCTGCTACAATCATGTTGGACACACAAATGCTACAAAATGGTTATGAACCAGGAAAAGGTTTAGGAGTATCATTATAGGAAATCGTGGACCTGGTATCTCTATTTGATAGTCAAGATACTTTTGGATTGGGTTTTAGGCTCATTGAAGCTGAGTGGAAATAGGCAAAAAGCGAAAAAAGAAAATTTCAACACTGCAAAAGGCAGTTTCCCACATTGCCTATTCTTTTACTAAATCTTAAAGTGAGGAAAATCCAGATCTATATGTCCAACATGATGTGGAGAAAATATGTCAAGGTCTCAGGGAAATGTTTTACGAGTAAACATGATTTAGATTAGCGAAAGCCCTAGTCATATAGACATGCAGTTTATTGTCACGCCCCAAGCCTACACCCTGGATGTAACACTATAGTTGAAGTCACCCGTGACCCCAAGTCAACCCCTAGTCTATCATACACTGGTATTCTGAGTAATCATACACATCGAAAATTTTAAATAGTACATAATAGCATTTATGAAAATTAAAAACTGAATATAGAGATTTAAAATATCTGAGAATCTAAAATCAAATCTGGTCTGAAAGACATCTAACTGAGGAGTTGTGAGGACAAGCCCCCCTCCCCCGCTAACTCTAAGTCTAATTGAAAATAATAAAGAAATGAAGGAAATAACACCCTCGGAATATGAGGAATCACACTTTTGCTGCTGATAGAGAGATCCGGACGAAATCGGTTAATGGCGCTAGGTTTGAGAACCTGCAGCTGTATCAAGAAATGATACATCATAAAAGTATGTGTCAGTCCTTTGAATGTACTGAGTAAGTGAGAGAAGCATAATAATAAATATATAGATGACTGAACCGAAATAAAAAGACAAGCAATTACCAACTGATAAACTAAACTGAACAATCTGAAGTAAACTGAGATGGTCAAGATGACCCTTTCTAGTGGTAAAAGGCATGCCCTAAGTCTGAAAGTTCTGAGTCTGAGATACTATACTAAACTGAGCTGCTAGAGCTAAAATTGAACTGAGCGGCTTATTATGAAACTGGGCTGGACTGACTAGTGGGAGAGTCTATAACCGACATATAACCACGTGAGCTAGACGTGGAGTCTGATGTATACGCCCCACCGTTAGGACCCAATGCACCTTGCCAGGGTATAAAGGCATGAACTAAGTGATCACATAAGACTGGGGCCAATAAGGATAATAAATAATGTAACCTACACTGGGAAAGTAGTTCTGGGAACCTGGGTTCACTGGGAACCCGGTCTGCTCGGTGCTAAGTCCAACTCCAACTGGAATTCCCAAACTGAACTACTAAACTGATCACTCGAAATTGGGGTCCAAGACTAGTCAGAGACATATAACTGAAAGTACTCTGAGTGTCTTATCGGACAAGATTCTGAAACTGGGTTCTAGACTGGTCAGAGCTGCTTATCTGGAAGCGTCGTAACCATCTGAGAACAAACTGTAAACTGAACTGGGTCTTGAGGCTAGTTAGAGCTATATATAAAAAATGTCCTGACTTCCTAATGGACTAATAAACTAGATTTTGAGTTTGATTATGATAATTGGGAGGCACCACTGACACCTCAGTAAAAGACTGAAGTCAAATTGATCAGTTGACACTTTTTGAATAGTTCTGAAGAGGTTCTCTATTCTAACTAAACTAAACTACTAAGCAGCTAATAGAGAACTCAACCCATTCCAACAACACGGGAAATTTCATAATATAGTGAAGTTTCATGAATTAAAGGAATGTCATCCAACATGGCTACAATCATTCTAATCAATAGAATAATTGCTCAACATATAATTAATAAGAATTACTAGGAAATTCAGCCCATAACATACTTTACAAACTAAACATAATTTAATGCACAATCGATCTTTACTCGAGAACTTAGGCTGTAAATCACTTTGGCAAGAAAAATAACAATTTACTTAGGAACCGATGAAGATCATATGAATAATAAACATGGATATTATCTCAATTGAAATTAATGAAACCCAACACGAAAATTTGTTCATATTCGAAGAACTTAGGGCTAAACTAATAGGGAAATTATGGGAGGGTTTTGGGGGACACAAGGGAAGGACAATTCCCTTGTCAAATTCCCACATACCTGACTAAACTTCTCCTAGAGAAGAAGACTTGAACTATTGCAATGGTGAACAAGCCTAAGCTTGCTTGAAGTGTTCTTGAGAGGAGAGCTTACGACGATTTTCTAAAAACTGAGAGTGGGAATGAGGAATGAACCGTCTTCCCCCACTAAAAGGTCTAAAATTATTGCTAAATTGACGTTGTTTAAAGCTCGGGAAAGTAGGAAATTACTAAATAGCCCTTAGAAAATTCACGGGGAAAAACTGCTAGGTGACCTAACGGGTCGTGGTGGCTGACCACGACTTGTGGTCACTTCCGCCAGGTACACTGCCTAGGCTCCTTAGTAGGTCACCACGAGGGACCTAATGAGTCGTGGTCACTGATCAGGACTCGTGGTCACTAGTCGTGGACCACATTGTCTCACTTCTGAAAATTAAAGGCTAAGTTTGATAATGATTCATCTAATGAGTCGTCACCACTGACGACGACTCGTCGAGACACTCGTTAGGTACACTGGCTAAAAACGTACTAGGGCTGGTAAAGGGGGACATAACGAGTCGTTACTGGGGACCACTACTCGTTTCCCCCACCCGTCAAGTACACTACTCCACGAAAACAATTCGCAACCCAGGCCTGACCACGAGTGACTCAACGGGTTGTGGTCAGTGACCACAACTCATGAAGTCCCTCGTTGGGTACACTATCTCCATTCTTATAATTCTCAACCTCCTTATCACGGCTCACCTAACGAGTCGTTAGGTCATTTAACGACCCGTTAGGTGAGTCATCCTATAGCTTTTCTGCAGCTTTTCTTGATTTCCTGATTTAAGTCCCGTTATTGGATTTTTAGTTTTCGGGACATTACAATATCTCCCCCTTGTAAACATTTGTCCTCGAATGTTAGAAACTCAAACGAAAGCAGAGAATAACAATCAAAATATCCAAATACTGCTCTTTTAACTCCAAAACTGTTGGAATGACTAACTCTGTTTCAAAATACATAACTGAACTGAATTTACTTTTCATACATACATCCAAAGTTGCAAAAGAAACTTATACACATGGATTGAATTCAAAAAATAGATCGAGTCCTAAGGCAAAATTAACATTTCAAGCTACAACATAGTCTGTAGAGAACAAGTGCGGGTATTTGGCCATCATATCTGCTTCGGCCTCCCACATAGCTCCCTCAACCTGCTGATTTCTCCATAGTGGCACCTCTGACTAAGCTGACGCAGAAAGCAGTAAAGTTTCAATGGACAGAGGCATGTGAGCAAAGCTTCCAAGAATTAAAAGACAGATTAACCTCCGCTCCAGTGTTGGCATTACCAGAAGGTGCAGAAGGTTATTCAGTGTATTGCGACGCATCAGGTATCGGGTTGGGTTTTGTGTTGATGCAGCATGGTAAGGTGATTGCGTATGCTTCCCGACAGCTGAGGAAACACGAAAAGAATTACCCTACCCATGACCTGGAGTTAGCCGCAGTGATCCACGCCTTAAAGATATGGATACATTACTTGTATGGCGTCCA
>JACEIK010002497.1:46149-58692 GCA_018107945.1 Datura stramonium
GACAGGTGGCTATAGGCCCAGTCGGCCGGAGGCTGTATTTACAGCCGTTATATAGCCCGTTGATTCCAGGAATCTGAGATAGAGCCAGCAAGGCACCAGAGGTGCTTAGGCTCAGTAGTTTAGCAGTCCAGGTCCTAATAGGGCACCAGGTGCCAGTCATACCACCCAAGGCGGGGCGTGACACCAACCCTGGAAGCATCACAATAAACAACCAATCCATCTTTTCCTTCTGGCAAGGTCAATACTGGAGTAGTAGTGAGTTGAGTCTTTAACTCCTGGAAACTCTTCTCACACTCATCCGACCACTGAAATTTCACCTTCTTCTTTGTTAACTTAATTAGAGGAGATGCTATGGAGGAGAAGCCTTCCAAAAATCATTTGTAATAACCCACTAAGCCCAGGAAACACCTGATTTCTATAGGAGAGGTAGGTCTAGGCCAGTCCTTCACTGCTGCTATCTTATGAGGGTCTACTTGTATTCCTTCACCTGAGACCACATTACCTAAGAAAGTCACAGACTTGAACCAAAATTCGCACTTGTTGAACTTGGCAAATAATTGGCGGTCCCTGAGTGTCTGCAATGCTAATCTTAGGTGATTGGCATGGTCTTCCTCATTTCTGGAGTATACTAGAATGTTGTCGATAAATAGAATGACGAACATATCTATATATTGTTTTAAGACTCTACTCATTAAATCTAAGAAGGCTGGTGGGAAATTTGTTAATCCAAAGGACATCACCACGAACTCGTAGTGACCATACCGAGTTCTGAATGTTGTTTTTGGTATGTCACACTCCCAGACCCTTAGTTTATGGTACCCGACCTAAGATCGATCTTGGAGAAACAAATGGCTCTCTAAAGTTGGTGAAATAGTTTAGCGATTCTAGGTTGGGGATATCTATTCATGACTGTGACTTTGTTCAACTAATGGTAATCAATGCACATTCTGAGGGTACCATATTTCTTACGCATGAATAGCATTGGAGCACCCCAGGGAGATATGTTGGGCCTGATAAAACCCTTGTCAAGAAGATTCTTTAACTACTCCTTCAACTCCTTAAGCTCAGTTGGAGCCATTCTGTAAGGAGGGATGGAGCTGGGCTGAGTGTCTAGGAGGAGATCTATTCCGAAGTATATTTCCCATTTAGGGGGAACTCCGGAAAGATCCTCAAGAAAAACGTCTGGAAAATCGCTGATCACAGGGACTGACTGGATAGTCGGGGTCTCAGAGTTGGAATCCTTGACCCGAACTAGATGATATATACACCCCTTAGAGATAAGTTTTTGGTCCTTAAGGTAGGAAATAAACCTACCCTTAGGCACTGAACTGCTACCCGTTCATTCTAAACACTGGCTCGTTGGGAAACTAAAACTTGACAACTCTAGATCTGCAATCATCTGAGGCATAGCAGGAGTGTAACAAATCCATGCTGAGAATAAGGTCAAAGTCGACCATGTCTCACTCTAAAAGATCAACTGGAATAACATTATTTAGGACTGAGACTGGTAGTTTCTATACACCTGGTTGGCTCTAACTAACTTGCTAACTAGGGTGGACACTGAAAATGGTTCTGAGAGGACCTCTTTACTAATCTTGAACTGGACTGCTATATAGGGAGTCACGAACAAGATAGTGGCTCCTGGATCTAAGAGAGCATACACATCTAGATGGAAGAGACATAACATACTAGTAACTACGTTAGGTGAGCTTTCCTGATCCTGACGGGAAGATAGAGCATACAAGAAATTTTGGCGCTGACTACCATCTATACCTGATGTGTTGGCCTGCTGAGCTGGTCGGCCTGCTAGAGCTGATGAGGTGGTAGATTGTGATCTCCCTCGCCCTGCTGACGGGCACTCTCTAAGCCTGTGTCCAAGCTGTCCATACCCAAAATATCCCTCTCGTCCCTGAAGACATTCTCCTGGGTGATTACTACCACACTTGGGGAAAGATGGATACCTGTTCCCTATATTGTGAGTTTGAGGTTGAGTGCAAGATGACCCACCCCTTTGATCTTGGCGGGACTGGAAGGTTGGGGCACTGGCTGAGCTGGGTGCTGGGGCTCTCTGCTGCTGTTGTTGCTGCTGCTATTGTTATGGGTGGCTACCACTACTAGACATTTGATGGCTGAAATCTGAATGGCTAGTCCTTGCTCATTTGTTCTTACACTCCATATCCTTCAGCTTTTTAGCCTCAATATAATGGGCATATACAAGCAAGATGGAAAGGTCCATGTCCTTAATCAACATCGTGGTCCTGCACTGCTTGAGGACCAGATTTAATACTCCAGTTACAAACTTCAGCATGCGAGCCCTTAGCTCGGCTACCATCTCTGGAGCATACTTAGACAGTTTAGTAAACTCTAGAGCATAATCCTTCATGGTTCTTTCTCCCAGTTGAAAATTCATAAACTCCGCCATCTTAGCTTCCCTCAACTCTCCAGGGAAAAACCTATCCAAGAAAGCTGTATGGAATTCTTCCCACTCCACTGGTCCTGCTCCCGCTAGCCGCCCTTCTTTCCACTGGTCATGCCAGACTTGAGCTACCCATTTTAGCTGGTAGGCAGCCAAGTCGGCACTCTCAGAGGGACTGACACCCATAATTCATGTGATTTTTCTAATCTCGTCTACATACCCTTGTGGGTCCTCTCCCACCTTTGTTCCATGAAAATCTGGAGGGTTCATCCGAGTAAAATATAGTACTGGAGAAATTGTTGTGGACCCATTTGTGGCTATCGAAACCACCATCAGATTCACCTGATTGGTGACTGTCTAAGCGAGCAGCTGGATAGCCGCTTTCAACTCTGCAGTGGACACTGTGTCATGCTGAGGGTCTGTTGGAGCTGGTGAGGCAGGTCAGTTGGCGTTGCAGGCCCTTCTTCCGTTATTGAAATGAAACAGAGCACGAGTTAGAAGAGCGTTTCTGGATTTGAACTTTAACGCACGATAAGGAGTATGAACAAAAGGGAGTTTTTCTAATAACAACTCGTAGTCTCCCAGTCATAAGTTTGGCGCGCTTTACACCCATGAAAAGGACTCTACTCGATGCATCTTTCAGAAATTCCGAGGATACTCTAAACCTAGTGCTCTGATACCAAGTTTTTCACGCCCCGAGCCTACACCCTGGATGTAACACGGTACTTGAAGTCACACGTGACCCCAAGTCAACCCCTAGTCTATCATACACTGGTATTCTAAGTAATCATACACGATGAAAATTTTAAATAATACATAATAGATTTTATGAAAATTAATGACTGAATATAGAGATTTAAAATATCTAAGAATCTGAAATCATGTTTGGTCTGAAAGCCATCTAACTAAGGAGTTGAGGGGAAAAGCCCCCCAGCTAACTCTAAGTCTAACTGAAATAGTAAAGAAAACTGAAATGAAGGAAATAACACCCTCAGAATATGAGGACTCACACTTCCACTGTTGATAGGGAGATCCAAACACAATCGGCTAACGGCGCTGGGTTTGAGAACATGCGGTTGTATCATGAAATGATACAACATAAAAGTATGCGTTAATACTTTGAATGTACTGAGTTAGTGAGAGAAGCATAATGATAAGTATATAGATGAATGAAATGAAAAAAATACATGCAATGACCAACTAATAAACTAAACTGAACAATATGAAGTAAACTGAGATGGTCAAGATGACCCCTTCTGGTGGTAAAAGACATGCCCTAAGTCTGAAAGTTCTGAGTCTGAGATACCATACTAAACTGAGCTGAGCTGCTAGAGCTGAAATTGAACTGAGCAGCTTATTATGAAACTGGACAGGACTAACTAGTGGGAGAGTCTATAACCGACATATTACCACGTGAGCTAGACATGGAGTCTAATGTATACACCCCAATAGTAGGACTCAATATAACTTGATAGGGTATAAAGGCATGAACTGGGTGATCATATAAGTCTGGGGCCAATCAGGCCAATAAATACTGTAACCTACGCTGGCAACGTAGTTTTGGGAACCTAGGCACACTGGAACCCCGGTCCGCTCAGTGCTATGTCCTACTCACACTGGAATTCCTTAATTGAACAACTAGCCTGATAGCTCGAAATAGGGGTCCAAGACTAGTCAGAGACATATAACTTAAAGTACTCTGAGAGTCTTGTTGGAGTAGATTCTCAAACTAGGTTCTAGATTAGTCAGAGCTGCTTATCTGGAAATGTCGTAACCGTTCGAGAACAAACTGTAAACTGAACTGGGGTCCTGAGGCTAGTCAGAGCAATATATCTAAAATGTCATGATCGCCTAATGGACTAATAAACTAGATTCTGAGTCTTATTTTAATAACTGGGAGGCACCACTGACACCTTAGGAAAAGGATGAAGTCAAATTGATCAGTTGACACTTGTTGAATAGTTCTGGAGAGGTTATGTGTTCTAACTAAACTAAACTACTAAGCAGCTAATAGAGAATTCAACTCATTCCAACAACACGGGAAATTTTATAATATAGCGAAGTTTCAAGAATTACAGGAATCTCATCCAACAGGGCTAAAATCATTCTCATCAATAGAATAATTGCTCAACATATATATAATAAGAATTACTAGGGCATTCAGCCTAAACATACTTGACAAACTAAATGGAATTTAATACACAATCGATCTTTAGTCGAGAACTTAGGGCTATAAATCACTTTGGCAAGAACAATAACTATTTGCTTAGGAACTAATGAAGATCATATGAATAATAAACATGGACACTATCCCAATTTAAATTAACGAAACCCAACATGAAAATTTATTCATATTCAAAGAACTCAAGGTTAAACAAATAGGGAAATTATGGGAGGGTTTTGGGGGACACAAGTGAAGGACAATTCCCTTATTGAATTCCCACATACCTGACTAAAATTCTCCCAGAGAAAAAGACTTGAACTGCTGCATTGGTGAACAACCCTAAGCTTTCTTGAAGGGTTCTTGAGAGAAGAGCTTACGGTGATTTTCTAAAAACTGAGAGTGGGAATGAGGAATGAACCATTACTCTCCACTATAAGGTCTAAAATTATATCTAAAGCGACATAGTTTAAATATTGGGAGAGTAGAAAATTTCTAAATAGACCTTAGAAAATTCACTGGGAAAAACTGCTAGGTGACCTAACAGGTCGTGGTGGCTGACCACAACTTGTGGTCACTTCCATCAGGTACACTGCCTAGGCTCCTCAGTAGGTCATCATGACGGACCTAACGAGTTTTTGTCACTGACCACGACTCATGGTCACCAATCATGGACCACACTATCTCACTTCAAAAGATTAAAGTATAAGTTTGATAACGAGTCACCTAACGAGTCGTTGCCACTGACAACAACTCGTCGTTACACGCGTTAGGTAATTGGCTAAAAAATTACTAGGGCTGGTAATGGGGGACATAACGAGTCGTTACTGGGGAACACTACTTGTTGCCCCCACCCGTCAAGTACACTGCTCCACAAAAAAAATTCTCAACCCAGGCCTAACCACGAGTGACTCTACGGGTCATGGTCAGTGACCACGACTCGTGAAGTCCCTCGTTGGGTACACTGTATCCATTCTTATAATTCTCAACCTCCTTCTCACGGCTCACCTAACGAGTCATTAGTTCACTTAATGATCCGTTAGGTGAGTCGTCCGGTAGCTTTTCTACAGCTTTTCCAGATTTCCTGATTTAAGTCCAGGAATTAGATTTTGAGTTTCTGGGGCATTACACTTATTGGCCCAGAGGTCAAGGGAACAAACTGGGAAGCCACTCCTTCTCTATAAGTAGGGAGTCTGAGTAGTTTATTTTGTTGGTTTTTTAGTATTTGGATTATTCTCATGGTTATAATTTGGATATTTTTGGTTGCTTTTCTTTGATGTTAACCCTTCTATCATTTCCAATTCAATGAAATGAATTTCCAGTTCTATATTCTGTTCTTTTTCCCTCTAATTTTATTATTTTATTATTTTATTGTTATTTTAGTTACATTAATACCGACTTTAATAACATTGCATGCGAAATTCACGTCCAGATCCTAAAAAGATTTCTAATCTCAAAATAATGAGTCAAGAAGTTGATGAATATAATGAAAATGAAGCTTTTGAAGACATAAAAAAGGGATTGGATTAATTTGAGAATAAGCATAAACCCAATATAAATGAAACCGAGGCAACCAATTTGGGAACTCCAGAAGAAACAAGAGAAACAAAGATAAGCATTTCTGCTAAACAAAATATTAGAGATGGAATAATTTAGGCACTATTTGAGTATAAATATGTTTTTGCTTGGTCCTATGATCACATGTGGAGACTGAGCGTTGATTTGGTAGTTCACAAACTCCACATATACCATAATTTTCATCCAGTCCAGCAAAAGCAAAAAAATTTTAAGAAGGATATGAGTGAGAAAATTAAAGAGGAAATCATGAAGAAATTAAGTGCAAATATGATTAAGGTTTTCCGAAATACCATACGATTGGCCAATGTTGTGCTAGTACTGAAGAAAGATGGGAAAACTAGAGTTCTTGTTGGCCATATGAATTTAAATAAAGCAAGTCCAAAGAATAATTTTATCTTTCCAAACAACCATATCCTTGTTGATAATTGTGCCAAACACAAGATTCAATCTTTTGTGAATTGTTATGTCGGGTATCATCAAATTCTGATGGATGAATAGGATGCAGAAAAGAATGCTTTCACCACCCTATGGGATACGTATTGTTTTAGGGTCATGACATTTGGTTTGAATAATGCAGGAGCAACTTATATGGTAGCCATGACTACTATCTTTCATGGTATGATGCATAAGGAAGTTGAGGTATGTGTCGATGAAAAGTTTATTAAGTCCATAACACAAACTGACCATGTGTCTAACCTAAGAAAGTTCTTTAAAAGATTGCAAAAGTAAAATCTCAAGCTTAATCCATCCAAGTGTACATTTGGAATTCCGTCTGGAGAGCTTTTGAGCTTTATAGTTAGCCGATGAGGCATTGAGTTAGACCCCTCCAAGATAAAGGCCATTCAAGAATTGTCACCCCTAAAAAACAATACTAAAGTAATGAGCTTTCTTGGGAGTTTAAACTACATCAACAAGTTCATCATTCATCTCACAACTACATGTGAGCCCATGTTCAAACTATTAAAAAAGTACGCCATTATTAAGTGGACAGACGATTGTTAAGAAGCTTTTGATAAGATTAAGAATTATCTATAAAACCCTCTGATATTGGTCCCTCCAAAACCTGGTAGGCCTTTATTTTTATATTTGTAAGTGATGGATAACTCATTTGGTTGTGTTTTTGGACAACATGATGCCACAAGAAAAAAAGAACGATCCATCTATTATTTGAGCAAGAAGTTCGCAACAACTGGTTTTATTATAGGACATCATGATGTTCATATCGATATATTATGCACCTATGCATCTAGCATTGTATGATGCAGGTCTGATTCCAGAATTGAATAGGTCGGCGGATAAGATAATTTGTCAACAAATTGGAATTCATTTATCAACAAATATTTTTCTTCCATTTGAACTTATTTCAACAAGATATGAGGTAAAGTACACTCTTTTAGAAAAGACATATTGCACCCTAACTTTGGTCGCCCAAAAATTAAAGCACTATCTTTCGTCCTACACGACTTACTTTATATCTTGAATGGATCCTTTGAAGTATATCTTTCAGAAACCCATGCTAACTAGCAGGCTAGCAAAGTGGCAAATTTTTCTTACAGAGTTTGACATTGTGTATGTCACCTGTACCGCTACAAAAACACAAGCATTGGTTATTCATTTGGAAGAAAATCCAGTGGATGATGCGTATGAGCCGTTGAAAATGTACTTTCCCAGTGAAGAAATAAATTTAGTTGAGGAAGAAGTTCAGGATGACAATTATATTTGGAAATTATATTTTAATGGGGCATTCAATGTTAAAGGTGTAGGGATTGGCATAGTCATCATTTCACCGATCGATGACTTTATTTCTTTTGTACCAATAATACAACATAATATGAAGCTTGCATCATGCGTTTAAACATAGAAACAAATCTAGATGTTCATGAGTTAGTAGTTTTGGAAGATTCTAACTTGCTCATTCGTCAAGCTCAAGGTGAATAGAAAACTCGAGACATTAAGCGTGCGTACAAACATTGTCTGGAGTACCTCAACAAAAGGATCAATACAATTGATTTCAAATATATTCCCAAATTTCATAATGAGTTGGCTAATGTTTTGGCCACATTAGCATCACTGCTTCCTTCCCCATGTAGTACTTATATCATCCTATTAGAGATTCAGAATAGAGATCAACATCATTATTCCAATACAATTAAAGTAAAGCCAGATAGCGAGCCATGACATGATGACATTAAATGATTCTTGAAAACAAAAGAATATCCGATACACGCCAAGGGAGATCAAAAGAAAAATATTAGGTGACTCGCCAATGGTTTCTTTTTGAGTGGGGATATCTCATTTAAATGAACCATAGATCTAAACTTTTTTTAGATGTGTGAATATTCAAGAAGCTCAAATGATTATGAAAGAAGTGAAGTCAGGGGTATGTGGCCCACACATAAATAAGTATGTTTTGGCGAAGAAGATTCTGCAAGCAGGATACTATTGTCTTACCATGTAGCAAGATTGTTTCCATTTATTTTTTGCAAGTTTCATCAATGCCAGGTTCGTAGTGATTTGATTCACTCGCCCCCTCTAGAGATGCACCCTATGTCTTCTCCTTGGCCTTTCATTGCTTGAGATATAGATGTTATTGGACCAATTGAGCCAAAAGCTTCTAATGGACACTAATTAATTTTGGTTGTCATTGATTACTGTAGAAGCAGAGATTGATGACACTAAATAGGGAAAAGCCAGGCTAGAACAACTATTACTGATAGATAAAAAATGATTAGTGGAAATTTACTTTGGTCAAGTATACGAGAAAAGAATGGATCGAGCTTATCACAAAAAGGTGCGTCCAAGGCATTTTGAGGTCGATCAACTTATTTGAAATGCATCCTTCCACACCAAGAGGAGGAGAAGGGAAAATTCACCCCAAATTGGCAAGGCCCTTATGTTATCAAACAAGTGTTGTCAAAAGAAGCTTTACAATTGACAGATATAAAAGGAAAGGTAGTAGACATATCCCTTAATGCATACTTAGTTAAAAGATACTATGTCTAATATATTTTGCTTTGGTACTTTTTGTACTTAGCATTCTTAGGTTGGAATGATGAAAGGCTTTCACTTTCTCTACCAAAACACTACTTATCCCTTGGTATCTGATGTGTCGTGATTTTATGGCACTTTCGACGCTTAATACCAAGAAATTATGCACATTCCAGGTATGTTTATATGGGTATAAGGTATTTTGTGTCTAATGTGCAAGAAAACAAGTTTGGAAGTTATTTTGGTCGAATTAATGTTGAAAACAACTGAAAGAGGACTGTTAGGCACTTAACGAGTTGTGAGGTCAACCGTTAGGTTTTGAAGAGAAAAATTCAACCAAGTGTCCAGTGAAGTTGACGAGAGACATCACGAGTCGTCACTTGAAGGAACGACTCGTTGGCAGGCCACTGGAGCTATCCATGAGGTGCACTGCAATCTCTGAGGAAGTAGACCATGAGGCACAACTCGTGCTAAGGCACGACGAGTCGTTAGGTGACCCGTTGCCAATCCTTGGTAAGTTGCTGAGGACGATTTTTTTAAAGCAAGGACCGACTCGTCAGAAGGCCTAACGATCTGTCACATGGCCCGTTGCCACTGCCGACCTAGTTTCCAAATTTATTTAGGAAAAGGATTTCTTTGTATTATAAATACCCAGTTTTAGGTTTATTATAGGAGAATATTCGAAGGACGATTTTTCGGAGAATCTTGAGCGATATTCTTGAGAAAGTTTTCATACAATTGTTCTTGATTCAAGATACGATAGCTACATTGGAATTTTATTCAATCTACTTGGTTTTTATTCTACAATACTTTGTAAGTTGCAATTATGATTTCTTCTATATTTTGTGATTGCAATAAAAAAACATGAGTAGCTAAACCCATAAACTAGGTTTGTGGGAACCAAGATGAATTAACACACATAGGTAAAAATACTTAGTGATTCTTGAATGGGGATTTATGCATGTATTGTTTTTCCCTTCGTTTTAATTGATTTTTAACGGTTGCAAACATTAGAACTTGCCTTATTCTTACTTATCGGACCAAGGAGGTAGTGAATGGGTAAAGAGATTAACAACGGAGATTTGAGGCTACCAACCCTCATCTAATAGCTTGAACTTGTCTGAGCTAATCCGATATTAAGGGTAAGGTTCAACTAAAGTATACCCGTATACGGACCAAGTTGCGTGGTGAAAATCATCTAGATATGGGACCAACCATTTAGGTGAACCTAACTTACCAATATTGCATGTTAAACATCGGAAAAGATCACTAGTGTATAATCCTTGTGGTTATGAAATCTTTGGGAACACAATCCTACTCTAGTAGTAAATTGAATATAAAACCAATTCGATACAAGCATTCATAAATTTTACTTTTGTTATTATTCCATATTTTTTCCCCTTTGGAAATAAGTCAATTAATAGTAATAGTTATTTTCATTAACCTATGTTCTTACCATATTCCCTATGGAAACGACCTCAACCGTTGTTGGGTTCTATATTTCACAATCAACCGCTTATATCTCAATTGCGAGGTGTAATTTGGGCGATATCAAATTTCGGCCCCGTTGCCGGGGAATATGGCTAAGGCTTTTGTTTATTGTGTTAACTTTACTATTGGTTCTTATTTCTTTGTTTTATTTTTCTTTTGTTGTTTTGGTTGCTTAACAGGTCTTAGGTTTGTGCATGCCCGACACTAGAAGTAAAGGATATCCCTTGATACCAATTGATCACGAAGTTGAGCTAACATTGAGAAACCTGAGGAGAATGGCTAACATACATGAGCAAGAAACCGTGGATCAAGCCATAACAATTATGTTGGTCGAAGAGCAAGCTAGGGATAGAGATCGTGAGTTAGCCAGAGTTGTTGAACAGCAGCGTCTAGCTGCAAAAACTGAAATAGCTAGAAGACCCCGAGGTCCAGTGCACCAGCGACACCGATATTTTGTTGAGGAAGATGATGCAGACATAAATGAAGCTGGTTCCACTGGAGAGATAGTCCCTCCTCCTTTGCCTGTTGGGGTAAAGTTTGATATTACAAGTGCAATGATTCAATTGCTGAATATGAAGGGAATATTTGCAGGTCATGCATCTGATGATGCCCACGCTCACTTGACAAATTTTGTGGGTATATGCAAGGCATAAAAGCAGCCAGGGGTTAGCCAGGACGTGATCAAATTGAGGTTATTTCCATTTTCTCTTGGGAGTGAGGCGATGATGTGGTTGGCTGAGCTACTGAATGACTCCATCACTACCTGGGGACAGCTCAAGAGAGTTTTTCATGAAAGGTTCTTCCCACCATCCAAGGGGTTGCAGGTAAAGGATGAAATATAAAACTTAAGGTAAGCTAAATTCTGAGGCACTCCAGAGACCTAGCTGCGGTTCAACCAAAAGCTCAAGAAGGTGCCAAACCATAGGATTCCGGATGATACACTATTGGAGATCTTTTACCGGTCCCTGAATGCCAACACAAAGGTGGTTGTTGATACCGTCTCAGGAGGATCCTTCATGAGTCATACTTATGTAGAGGATGCAGAGTTTCTGGACCGGATTACTAGAACCAATCGAGCTTGGCACACTAGAGAGTCGGAGGTTCTGGATGGTTCGTATATATTTGGTATGTCTACCGAACAGTGGAGAAAAAATGAGGAGCGTGAACAGGAAATTGCAGAGGTCAAGACCGCCATGGGGTTGCTTTCCAAGCACTTAATGGGAATGGGAGAAAAAAAGGTGAACGCTATAGGTTCTCAGGGCAAGGCCCCGAGAAATGATGAGTGCGACTCTGAGTCTGAAGAAGATGTCAATTACTTAAATGATCATAGGATGAGTTTCTGGACCAACACTCAAGGGTCTAACCAAGACTCTTGGATTCAATGTCAAGGGAACCAAGGTCGGAACTTCTACAAGGATAATAATTTCAATCGGGGCCAATACCGGGACAATGGGTCTAGAAAAAGCAAGAGGAGTTTAAAAATGATAGGGGAGCTCTGTATTTTCCTCCACGGAATCGAGAGCCAGAGTCAAGCGGTTCAAGGGTCGAATATATGCTTTCCAAAGTGCTCAAGCAGATGGAGACAACAGATAACAACTTTATGGAGCTCCGCTGATATTTCTGGCTTAAACCAAAAGGTGAAGTCACATGCTATGAAAATCAGGCAAATTGAGTAGAAGATGAGTCAGATGTGTCACGCCCCGCCTTGGGGGGTATGACTGGCACTTGGTGCCCTACTAGGACCTGAACTACTAGACTGCTGAGCCTAAGCACTTCTGATGCCTGGCTGGCTCTAACTCTGGATTCAAGAAAACGACGGGCTATATAACGGCTGTAAATACCCTTCGGCCGACTAGGCCTATAGCCACCTGTATGCAAACAAAAGCTAACCAGAACAACAGTAGTATGA
>JACEIK010002497.1:67561-82505 GCA_018107945.1 Datura stramonium
ATCTGTAACCAAAGAATATAGTAAGCTCTAGGGACTCAACCCTATACTGTACCGCTCTACAGCACGACTGAATAAGAATAGAAAGCAACCATCCTATCATTCCTTGCAGCCTCCTACCAATACTATATGGTGCACAACACATCCATAGGCAAGACTCTACTTAGCACGGCTAGTAGACTCCCTGGGATTCGACCTGCTCTGATACGAAGTTTGTCACGCCCCGCCTTGGGGGGTATGACTGGCACCTGGTGCCCTACTGGGACCTGAACTACTAGACTGCTGAGCCTAAGCACCTCTGGTGCCTGGTTGGCTCTAACTCTGGATTCAAGAAAACGACGGGCTATATAACAATTGTAAATACAGCCTTCGGCCGACTAGGCCTATAGCCACCTGTAAGCAAACAACAGCTAACCAGAACAACACTAGTATGAAGGAACCTATGCGGGCCGACAAGGCCACCATGTTGTGTAGTTACCTCTGAATCAAGAAAACAGGTGCTAAACTGCTATGTAACCAGTAAGGTCACCACTACAAACTGATTAAGGCCCCACACGGCCATCATAAACAAACTAAAACATACACACAGCTACACACGACCGGTACAGCTAACCACAGGGAATATACAATTTGCAAGCCTCTAAGAATACTAATAATATGGTCGGGACAGGGCCCCGCCCTACCCATACTATACAATAAAAGAAAAGGGATAAACCTCTAGCTATCTAGCTCCGGATGACTGGAGCTGATGACTCTGTGTGCTGGCTAGAATCACGAGGGGTCGGCTCCTCGTCTATGAGTACCTGCAGGCAAGTAATGCAGCGCCCCAAACGGGCGTTAGTACCGCTGGTACTAAGTATTTAAAGCAAAAACTGGGAAATAACTGAAGACAAGCAATATAACTAATAGAACTGAAGTAGAAGGAAATAGACTGTAACCGACTGAAAGTATGAGTTCAAGACTGTCCGCAACTAGTGAGTCCCGTTGGGTATGGGTAAGAACCACAGTGTACAGAAAATGTACGGAAAATGTGGTAAGAACCACATGGGGGAGTGCTTAGCCAGATAAGGTATTTTCTTTGGGTATGTGAAACCCAAGAAGATGCACCGGGAGTGTCCTTTGGCTAGGCAGGGTGATGGTAGGGGTCATACTCATGCTACAAGTTAAGTAGTAGCTCCAGCAGCACATCTTCCTCGACAGGATGCATCCACTAGTGATGGTGGTGGTCAATGTCAGAACAGGTTTTATGCCCTAGCGTCTCATCAAGAGTCGGAGGTATCTCCATATGTAGTCACTAGTATGTTATGAGTATTTCAACTTGATGTATATGCATTGTCAGATCCAGGGGCTACTTTATCTTTTGTGGCGACCTACATTGCTATTAGTTTCGTAGTTAGTCCTGAAATCCTATCAGAACCCTTCTCAATCTCTACTCTAGTCAGCGACTCAGTTATAGCTCGATAGGTATACAAAAACTTCCTTGTCACAGTCCTTCAAAAATTCACCTTAGCCGATCTAGTAGAGTGAGCCATGACAGATTTTGATGCTATCTTTGGCATAGATTAGCTTTATGCATGTTATGCATCAGTAAATTCTAGAACTTATGTGGTAGTGTTCCGATTTCCAGGTGAACCAGTCCTAGAGTGGAAGGGTAGTTCAACTATGCCTGCAGGTCACTTCATTTCCTACCTTAAGTCCATAAATATGATCTCTAAGGGTTTTGTGTACCATCTATTTCGGGTTAAGAAAGCAACCTCTGAGACCCTGGCTATCCAATCAGTTCCTATGGTGTGTAAGTATCCAGATATGTTTTCAGATCTACTGGGAGTCCCTCCCAAATGGGAGATCGACTTTGGTATAGGCCTCTTTCCTAATATGCAACCTATATTTATTCCTCCGTACAGAATAGCTCCAGCTGAGCTAAAGGAGTTGAAGGAGTAGTTGAAGGATCTCTTAGACAAGGGTTTCATCAGAGCAAGAAAATCCTTGTGGGGTGCACAAGTTCTCTTTGTCTAAAAGAAGGATGGTTCTCTTTGGATTTGCATTGATTATAGGAAGTTGAATAAGGTCACAATCAAGAACAGGTATCCTCTCTTCAGAATGGATGACTTGTTTGACAAACATCAGGGTGCCAAGCATTTCTCAATGATAGACCTCATATCCGAATATCATCAACTCAGAGTTAGAGAGGGTGACATTCCGAAGATAGCTTTCAAGACTCAGTATGGTCACTATGAGTTTGTAATAATGTATTTTGGACTAATGAGTGCTCCTGTAGCTTTTAGGAATTTGATGAACAGGGTGTTTAAGCCATATTTAGATATGTTTGTGGTTGTCTTCGTAGATGACAATCTCATATACTCTTGGAGCGAGGAGGAGCATTTCACTCATCTTAGGGTGGTGCTACAGACTCTTAAGGATCACCAGTTGTTTGCTAAATTCAGCAAGTGCGAGTTTTAGCTGAACTCGATAGCATTTTTGGGCCATGTGGTGTCATGTGAGGGTGTGCAGGTGGACTCTCAAAAGATGGAAGCTATGATGAATTGGCCTAGACTAGTTAGTCCTTCAGTTATCAAGAGTTTCTTAGGTTTAACTTGTTACTATAGGAGGTTTGTTGAATGGTTTTCAACCATTGCAGCACCGTTGACTACATTGACCTAGAAAAAAGTGAAGTTTCAACGGTCGGAGGCCTGTGAAAAGAGTTTTCAGGAGTTGAAGACTCGACTCACCTCAGCACCAGTGTTAACCCTACCGAAGCGTATCGATGGATTTGTGGTATATTTTTATGCCTTGAGGATCGGCCTTGGTTGTGTATTAATGCAGCACGGCAAGGTTATGGCATATACTTCTAGGCATCTTAAGGTCCATGAGAAGAACTATCTGACCCACAACCTCGAGTTAGAAGCAGTAATATTTTCCTTGGAGATCTGGAGACATTATCTATATGGAGTCCATGTGGGTGTGTTTACGGATCATAAGAGCCTACAACACGTGTTTACCAAAAAGGATATGAACCTACGACAATGAAGGTGGTTGGAACTTCTTAAGAATAATGATATGAGTGTCCTTTATCATTGATAACGTCAAAAATATACTCCTCATAAGAAGGGTATACACAACCAATGTATCAAAATAAGTAACCCGACGGGTGTCGGAGTCGAATCCCACAAGGACTAGTGAGTGATAATTACAAGTGTTGATTGAGAAATTGATGTTAGCTTGCATCACGTAGAGTTAACATAAAAACAAATAAATTGGGGGAGATTGCAATTTTTAGAGGATTATAACTGGTAATTTGGTTTACTATAACAGCAAAATTAGCAATATTGTCGACAAGAATGTGAAAGACTAGAAGTGTGGTGTAGGTGATATACTAACTATATAGAGACATTCTAGGTCATCTTATAAGCTTAATTAGTGTAAATAATCTCGGGAAAAGGATAATTACAGCTTTTCAGCATTATAACTACCTCTTACTTGAGTTTTATCAAACCTCTAGCCACTATTAGCTAAACCCCATCAGATTTGGATTAGTAGCTACACTAATTTCTTGCTATTAGCTACTAATTAGGAGTGAGAATGTAATTTTGGATATTTCTAGCCCAATTTCACAATCTCTCATCCATACCCACTATTAAATTCTCTTTGAATATTTAATTATTCTTTTACAAGCAACAATCAAGTAAGAACAAATAGACCCACATCGTAATCAATGGATCTTCCATTATAGATTGAAGAGAATCTAACAGATTTAGACTTATTTAAACAATATGAAGATGATTCTACCAATACCCACTCTAATTAAGTGTTCATCATCACATACCTCTAATTAATGATTTAGCTACTCATGATTAAGAAATTCAAAAGCACATTCAACAATAAACTCATTGAATTTAATAACAAGAGTAGTAAAATAAAATTCACAAATAGTCTCCAACAATGGTTGTACCTTACTATTAAGAAGAAGTAGTAGAGAATAGTACTTTTCAAAGTTTACCAATCAAAATCTCCTTTTCTCTGCTAATAGAATGTTCTAAAGCTAAGAAAGGAAAAAGATGATGTGATATGCTCTGCTATGATATCTCCCTATTACACAGTACTTTCTCTAGAATTTATATCCAAGAAAATAGGGCATCTTCTCTCTCTTTTTCTGTGTTGAACAATTTTACCCCTGAGCAGTATTCTGGAATCGATGGAGGCATGCGGGGTTTGCCCATTCAAATCTGTGAACCTTTGGATACATTATCTTAGCCATCACTAAACTCCAATGAGCATCGACGCTTCATACGACGTTTAGCCAATCTCAATCCGTGAACCACCGAGTCTCTATTCTTCATTCCAGAAAATCAGATGTCATTTGGTGACTGGAGTACTGAGTCGTCATTGTAAACTCACATTTCGCCCGTGGCATTCTTCCTCAGAGGCAGTGATAATTATCCTTAACCGGTGTTTCGTCGGTTTTCATCGATGGACCATCGATTTGATCTCACTTCCTTCTTTTTGATCCATTTTTGCTCTTTTCTACACATTCGGGTATCTGCACACAACAAAGGCCAAAAGGGAATAAAATCCATATAATTAACTCAAAAACTAAGCAAAAACTCAAGCTTAAGAGCCTAATGAGTTGGTAAATTACCAACTCATGAAATCCCCAAACTTGAACCACTGCTTGTCCTCAAGTAATGCAATTCTCACTCATTGAAAAACATGACACTCTACATAAATTTAAACATCACCTATTACCTAATTTATGACAACACAAAAATGCTCACCAATCTTACCAAAAAAAGAGAAGAAAATTCCCCAAAAGACCAAAACAATGAAGATATTTTAAGAAGCTACCACTTTTCACCACATGACTAATGAAAGGATTCATTTTGTAAAATAAGGCATTGATCAACCATGAAATACACATAGCATCTCAAGTCATAATTAGTGCACATTCAAAACTTGCCTTAGAGTTTACACTTCTCATGCCCTATTCACACAATAATTATAAATGCACTTATGTCCTCAAAAAGGGATGATGCCACTCACAGAAATAAGAATCTCTATTCTTTTGTCATGTAATCATTAAATGCACACAAGGGATTGTTTGGAAGAGATAATCACACTCACTCCCAAAAGAAATCTTCACGCACACAGTTGACCTATACGCTAGTCCTTCATATAATTCGCCACTAATGTAGAGCGGCTACATTTAGAATCATTTTGGGCTTGCGGGTTATGATGTAGGCTCGTGTTAAAGGTTGGATGAAAATTTGGTTGTAGTGACTAGATCCTCCCTAATGCTTTTTATGAACATAACTCCCATCAATTCCTCTCAATCACTTCACTTTGTTTCTCTTCTTTCATTTATTTTCTCAATAATCCTCCTTATAACCCCTTTGGCTTTCACAATTAGCCTTATCACCTCAAGAGGAAGCACCGGTTCACACAATTTATTTTTCTCTTTTCGATTTATCATTTTATGCATTTCGACACAATGTGGTGCTATCTCAAACTGAAATTCTTATGTTCCCCTTTTGCACACCCCCAAACTTGGGCTTTTGCCTCATTTCTCATTTTTTTTCTTATCACTCCCTTTTTCTTAGGCTTAAAGCCTCATTTCATCACTATCTTATCACTAGCATTTAGGGAGAATGGGTGTCAAAGAGAGGTATTAAGAATGGTATTAAGGTTTGTAATGTGGTTGCCAAAAAAAGGAGTCTAAGGCTCAATATTCGATGACAAAGATCAATATTCAAGGACGGTATATGGGTGAAGTGGCTGGACAAAGCAAAGCCTAAAATCATGTTCTAAGTGCAACTACATCGAGGATTTTGTCTTGAGTCATATTTGGGGAAAGTTCTAAACAAGAAGTCATGCATGAGACTCATCAAAAATTCCACACCAAACAAGGAATCACCCGTAAAAGGTCCACAAGAGTCATTCTCGTCTCGAAATTTCATGTTAGGACATCAAACAAGGCAAACTCATAAGTCAAGAAAAGAATTTACAAAGTATGACAAAGAATGTTATGCGCTCGCGTCAAACATATGCTCATTATCTTTATTTTTCATGCCTTTATTTTTAGATTCCATCTCAGCAATTTTTCTGGTGGTGCCTCTAAAAACAACTTCATAAGAGACTCAAAAACAACATGGCATTTGCCCTTCAAAATGCCGCCACTCAATCTATCATCGGGAAAAGCCAACCCAGTTCGACAAAAAAATAAAAAGACATAAAAGAATGCTCCTCAGGAATGAATCGTGGTCTAAAGAAAACCCTCAGACTTTTTGATTACTATACTATTATTTACAATGGTGAAAAAGAGAACAAGACTACTTGGGCATTTCGTGTAAAATTTCACAATTTAAAGCAAAGACCCCATTCTATCATTAACCATTACTTCATCAAGAACTAAACCAAATCATTAATTCATTTTTTCAAAAAAAGCCCGGCAGGGGAAATCATCAATCAACATAAACAACAACCTGAAAAGGGCTCTATCCAATCAAGCAAAAAACGATAAAACAACCATGACCCCTCAGAAACTACGCTCATCCCTCTCCCACTCAAAAGAGTACATTATCCCCAATGTATGCATGCAAAAGGGAAAGGGACAAGAAACTCCCTAAGCGGGTCATTCTTCCTCATCATCAGCCGCTACATCACCTGCACCATCGCCATTGGCCTCACCTAGATCAGTAAAATCATTTCCCACACCCTCGAAGAGATCATCAATAGGGCCCCGAACTGAGGAAGGAGCAACCATTGCAGCATCTAGGGCACTCATGTCAAGCACCTCTATTGAAGTCCGATTCTTCCATTCTTGCACCTTAGTTCGGAGGGAGGTGACAGCCCCTTCAACCGCATCTACCCTCTTGCATAGTGTAGTGACACTTCATATAAAGATTTGAGCTCCTTTTTAATTGTTTGAACAATGAGTGTGGGGAGGCTCTTAGCCAATATCTGGAGTTGGATTTCCTGAGAGTTGTTCATTTCCACAAGTCTGTGGATACTACTTGGTTGAGAGGATTGCAGAGGGGGAGATTCTCCCCGATGAGGCTTGTCGCCCGAAGCTTGGCCTGACATTTCAGGCTGGGACACGTTCATCTCCAGGGCCTGTGGTGAGTGGTCCAACCCATGGGAAAGGGATCCCTAAGTGACTCCAAAGGCTTGCAGTCTTTTCCTTTACATTTCAGGTACCTCAGCATCTTTGTTCCGGTCAATGGCTATCACTCCTAAAGAAGCGGAAGGGGTTTAATTTAGGAAAAGAGGAACCCCAGCTTGTGAGCAAAGCTTGGAAACGAGGACGGCGTAGGGCATGGTAATGCTAGACTGTCGTGCCTTTCTCTTCATCTGTTGAGCGACAATATCCCCAAAGTTGATGGGGGCTCCATTCATTATGCAGAAGATGAGGATTGTACTCTCCAAACTGAACCTTTTCTCGTTATTTGATGGGATGATAAAACCACAAATAAGTCCAGCCACAATTTAGCCTTAAACTTCAAGTCATGGCAAGAGATCTCGCCACCCATAGAGGCCTATAAAGGTGAATCAGCAGCAATAATTGGGGCTATCTAAGAGAACTAATTTTTCATGTCAGCTACCCGGGCCATGTACTCTGTACCGGGGTCAATCTCATCTTCCTAAAATAGGGAGTTAATGGTAGCTAGAGTGATGTCGACTTCCAGTCCCCTTTGCATAACTGATGGTAGGCACTGAAAGTCTTTAATTTTTCCCCTGTGTTGCATGTTATCTTGTCGGGCTTGGTAGGAGGCATAGAATTCTGACACCAAGCTGGGGTAGTAAGGTGGGAGAGGATTGGAAAATTCATGCCATTGTCGGGATGTGAATTGGATGGTGATGTTGGGAAGATCACCCCTCAATCCCTCTAAATCAAACTGCTTTTCCACAGTGATGGGTATGGCTTGACAGATGATATAATGCTCTTTCATGTTCGGGACAAAAAAGATGATTGCTTCCTTGGATTTGGCATGCGGTGGAGCGGCCTTTGCTTTGCCCTTGCTCTTGAAGGAAGATGAGGCGGGGGCCTTGCCCTTTCCTATATTTCTGGATGAAGAAATGGTATTTCTGCAAGGATGATGTTAGTGACATCCATTCTGGAAATAAACTAAAATAATAAAAACTATTCTAAGGGTGAACTGAGAAACAAGGATAAAAAAACATCATATAAAGAACCATCAGCATCGGTAAAGCACTGGTGAGTCGCAGGAGGAATCCACGGACCTCCATTGACTTGCCGATGCAGAATAGAAAATTGAGCAAACTAAGAGTGTATCGGTGATCAGGTGGTGAGTCGCCAGTCCAGATTCGTGAACCGCCTATGTAATGTGGGATCCAATCAGTGCCCCGAAGCAATTTTTTTTAAAAGTGGATTGGCATTCCGTCGGCATTTCACCAAACCTGACTGGTGAATCACCGAACCTCATCGTCCCCAAATTGAATGTAAACAACTCAAAGGAGCCCGTGAGCAAATACCCACACACATCTTGATGGAAATAACACTACTACACCTTAAATAAAATCACATGAAGATTTTCCCTTAAGAATGGCGTCACCCAGTCTATCATCGAGCAAAATATTGCATTTCATTCCATCGGGGAATGGTGACTGCAAAAGAGAAGAATTAAGACAATGTACACCACAGAAGGTCCGAAGAAGTCGTGGTTAGTCACCACGATTCGTTGGGTGGGTCGTGAGTAGCATGATGGAGTGAAGTAAAAGGTCCTAGGCAGTGTATGTAAGGAATGGTGACCACCAGTCATTGTCACCTGTAACTATTCATGATGTCCCTCGTGATGAGCCCAGATGACTTATTAGGTAGTATACTTGATGGATGATGCCACGAGTCATGGCCTGAGGTGACAAGTTGTCCAATCCCTCATTGGGACTGGCAGTCAGTTATTTCCTACGAATTTAGTAAGGGTTTTTCTTTAATTCCTATGATCCTAAGGCCTAAACTATGTCGTTTTAATTTATGAATAATGATTTTTAAGAGGGTTAAGTTCATTTTAGACCAATCTCATTAATGCATGCAAAGATAGAAAGTTAGAGAGGTGATCAAGCTTGTTCTTCCTCACGTTCTTTTCAATTCTTCCTGGGGCAATCAGAGAAGTGTAAGAATCAGCCATAATCAGGTATGTAGAGTTATGAATGGGTGAATCCATTCACACCCAAGCCCAATACTTCTCTAAATAATGAATTTTCTATGTCTACTCTATCAGTTTTAACCCGATGCATGAATTTCCTAAATCTTTACATGGGTGTGATCTAAATATGTTTCTACTGTTGAATTAGGATTCATGGGAAATTTTTATGTTATTTCAATGAAAAATCATGTTCTATGTTTTATAAATCAAAATTCCCAATTATGGAAAGTTCATGAAAGATGAGATTTGTGATGAATGTATGATTATGATGAGATATTATGATGAAAAGCATGTTTTCAAGCTACCCATGTTTATGATTATATTCTCAATGCGAATTGAGTATTTTCAAGCATGTTAGAGTATCGGGTAATGCCCATATGTTCAAGTATGATTGTTACTTTTACAAATTAAGCTTACCACATGGTTTTGGAGAAAAGACTCCCAATTATGTTCATCTTGTGGTATGGTTTGAGGTAAGGCTCCTCATGTATGATTCAGATTTATGTATTTATAATTATTTAGCTTCATCCATAGACGATTGTCAACTTTATTGAAAAATGATTGAGAGAATATGCATGTTTTTGGGAGTAGTGTCTTGAACCGAGTAGGCTATGGATCAGTCAAACCTATGCCTCAGAACTATGCGCCAACGTAGGTATGATCAGATAATATTGGAACCTCCTATGTGAGATATCCCCTACCCCAATTGTGCCACGAGCCTGATATTTATATCATGGTATCGTCCTTAGCCCTAGCAAGGCTTTGGACGACTCTACCCACTTGGGTGTGATAGTTGGGACCATGTAAGCTCTATCGTGGTATGTCGGTTAACAGATGAGTCTATCATTGTTCCTCATGATTTTAAGTATGCATGTTTATCATTCATGTTGTGTATATATCTATAAATGTTCTAAAGCAGGTTTGACCCAGTGTTCATCTTTATTTATGACTATCAGATTTCAGCTTTGGATCAATCAATTCGGTTATGATGTTATGTTCTGTTGAGATCATGTTTTAAGAAAGATAGCATACAAGCCCTTCTCTTAGATTTTTATTTTGTTTATGTTTTACATTATGCTTGTTTTAAATGATTTTGCTTATGTAAGAGGTTTTACATACCTTGCATACTTGATACATTCCATGTAGTGACCGCATACTCTATGTTGTATCATTTCATGATACAGGCCCTGGTACTCAGTCTCAGCCCCGTCAGTAGCCAGTTCAAAAGTTAGCACCCATCTTAGTTGTGAGTCCTCATCTCCCGAGGACCATTTGCTTTCAGATGTTGATGTACTTTCAGTTTCAGTATTAGAGAGTTAGTTGGAGTCTTTTCCCATCAATTCATCAGACTTAGAGGCTTTTCAGACAATAAAATGTATTCTGCTTTAGATTCATGTATTTCTAATGTTATGCTTATTTCAAACTTCCGCTAAGATTATTATGTCATTTGTTCTATTTAATTGATTGAGTTAGATGAATGTTCATGCGATGGATCGACTTGGGGTCTTTCGGGGCTCCTTGTCCCATGTCTCGATCTGGGTATCCATTCGGGTTATGAAAACCTTGGTATCATAGAAATAGATTTGAAGTGTCCTAGGGTGTGTGCAAGGCGCGTTGAGTAGAGTATTTTTCATGGGTGTGCGCGCAACACTTATGTCGAAGAGGCTACGAAACATTTTAGAAATGTTCCCTTCATTCATGATCTAAGTTGTGCGATGATATGTCTCCCTATCCTTCTAATTCATGCTATTCGCGATTGCAGAATTATGGCCATGAGGATGGAAACGAAAACACGCACCAGCAAGCTCCACTAGTCTAGGAGCACCACGCACCAGAGCCGGCTGCCCATGCTGAATTTAGGGTAGCTATTCAGATGCTCGCACATGCCTTGACCGCTCAGATCAATCAGCATGCAGTTGCACATGTCCAGCAAAATGGCAATGTAGTGGCGGCTTGAGTCAGGGATTTCTTGAGAATGAACCCGCCAAAGTTCCTCGGGTCGAAAGTAGATGAGGACCCGCATGAGTTCATTGATGAGATTGTGAAGGTCACCCAAGTCATGGGGGTGAATGGAGTTGAGTGTGCAGAGCTGGCCTCATAACAGCTGAAAGGGGTCGCACACATCCGGTTTCGACAATGGGAAGATAGTAGGGCCACCAGAGCAGGCCGTGTCACTTGAGAGGAGTTCCATGTTGCATTCCTAGATCGATTCTTCCCTCCCGAGATAAGGGAGATGAGGGCAGCCGAGTTCATAAATCTTATGAAAGGGAGGATGACGGTGCAGATACACCCTTGAGTTCACTCACTTATCAAAGTATTCCCCGGAGTTAGTGGTGGATCAGAGGGCGCGAGTGAGAATGTTTGTTCATGGAGTGGCGGGGTACTTAGACAAGGATTGCAGAACCGTTATGCTCCACTAGGATATGTATTTCCCTCGGATAGTCTTGTATTGCCAATAGATGGAGGTGGTGCATATGAGGCAGAGAGAGGCCAAGAGGGTCCGGACTGATAGCTATAAGTTCTCTCAGCCAAGGTTGAGTGGTGGACACCGACAGTAGGCTTACCAGAGATCTTCAGCCCCAGCATCTTCAGCATTGAGTGTGCCATCGAGAGGCATGACTAGAGAAGGAGAGCATTAGTCTCTAGGGGTTAGAGCAGCAGGCCCGCAGACTCTAGCATCCCAGTTTGCGGTAGGTGGGGTGTCACGACCCGAACGTACACCCAGATCTTAGACATGGGACAAGGGACCCCGAGAGACCCCGAGTCGACCCATGGCACATGCATACATCTAGTATCATTTAAGTAAAGCGAAATACTTAACATAAACATAGCATAACACCAGAAATACTAAGCGTACACATGAGTTGAATACTATACATTTTCTGAAAGCCTCTACTACATACGATGGGTTGATGGGACAACATCCCCAACTAACCCGAACGACACTGAAACATAAGATAACATGAAAGACTGTCAAACAGCCCTGAGAACAGATGACTCACCAATAAGCTAAGAACGTAAGCTGAGATGGGCTAAGGATGAGGATGAGCCTAAGATTCGGACCCTGTATCATGAAACGATACAACATAGAAGGTACACGGTCAATACATGGAGTGTACTGTGTATGCAATGTAAGTAAAACATAATTTTAAAAGAAAAATAAAACTCATAAGTAACGTAGGAGAAGGACATCATGCATATATCATAAACTTCATAAGAAAACGGAAGGCTCAAGGCTTTCAAATCATTCATAAAGCGTTCATAGTCATAATCGTAAGTAAACTTTGTCAAAACATAACTTGAGCCAATAACATAAATATAAAAATGCATAAGACATGCGTAACAATGGGAGGACTCGTCATAACCGACACGATCATGGTAGAGCCTTTCATGATGCCCCAACTATCTCACTCAAGTGGGCAGAGCCGAACCTGGCTTGCCAGGTGAGGGTTGTGCATTAGGCGTGATATCACAATTTAGGGGATCATTATCAATACATCATATCATTAAAAACCCACAGTGGCACATGGTTGTGAGATACCAGCGTAGTCCTTTGAACGTCGGACTGCTCGGTGCTAGACCCAGCTCCCAAAAACATGCATATAGGCTCATACATAAATCAATAACATCATGCATTAAGATTCATTGGCTAAAATATAAAATTTATCATCATTGATCCCCTTTAAAACATGCTTAGCCAAGAATCATAGGCCCTTTTCACCGGCCAACATCATAAATCAATGAATCATGCAATTCGCTTCATAAATCATAAATCATTCTTTAACATTTAGGCATTGTCCAATACTTCATCATATTCATTTTTTTCAAAATATGCTCATAAACATGGGTAACTTGAATTCATTCTTTTCCGTCATCAATAAATTCAAAAATATTGCATATCCATCGTTAATCATAACTTTCATGAACCTTCATCAAATGGACATTTTCGATTTAAAAGATTAAAACATGATTTTAAAGAAAATAATATAAAACCTATCCATCATTCATAATACAATAATTAAAACTCAATTAAATCATACCCACAAAAATAAATCACATTTTCATGCATTTGGTAAAACCCCATAGAATTTGAATATGAGAATTCATGATTTAAATCAAAATTTGGGCATGGGTGAGGAAGAATTTCACCCATTCTAAAACCCTACATACCTGGGGATGGGCTGATTTCGATGTTCCTTGAATTCCCACAAAAACATTGATGGAAATTTGGGGAAGAAGAGCTTGAATCTTCCAGAAATCTCTCTAAGCTTTTGCATGAGAATGGGCATGCATAAAGGACTTAAATCACCTTAACACACTTAGAAAAATACACAAAACGACGTATTTTAGGGTCTCAAAACATGGAAAAGTCGAATATGACCAACGAGTCACGGTCTCAACTCATCACTTCCACTGGAAATTCTTACCCTCAAACAACAACCACAACCTACGAGCCGTGGTTTCTACTAATGGGTCATTGGGTCTCCCGTTGTTTACCCTGACGCCCAGCCTAACCCTAACCACGATTGTGAAGGATGGCCCGTTGTATCCCACAACAGGTCGTCATACCTCTTGTTATCTCCACTGTCACCAACCTTTCCTTAATCAACGACAACATTCAACGACTCGTGGTTTAATACAACGAGTTGTTTTGTGGTCCGTCCTATGGTATTTGCCAGTTTTTCTGCACCTTTCAAATTATACTCCCAGGGTCTATTCCTAGGCCTTTCCGGGTTATTACAATATCTCCCTCTTGAAAACATTCGTCCTCAAATGTAGGAAACAAGCAGCAAAAAGAAACATACAATTTATCACAGCTATATACTGATCATTTTAACCGAAATTTTCACGGAATGACTACCTTCGAACCAAACCATATAGTTGAACTGATCTCATGCTTCACATACACATTCATACACATAAAAGAAACTTGCACACATGAATTGAGCATAAAAACTAAATGGGATCGTAGAGTAGAACTGATACCTCATGTCGGAACTGAGCCGGTAGAGAACAAATGTGGGTATCTAGCCATAATATTTGCTTCGGCTTCCCACGCAGCTCCCTCAACATGCTGACTTCTCCATAAGACCATAACTGAAGTTACTTCTTTGTTTATCAACTTCCAAACCTGACGATCCAATATTTCAACTGGAATTTCTTCATAACTGAGGCTGTCATTTACCCCAATGCTGTCTACCGGGACTACCAAGGCTGGATCACCCAAACACTTTTTCAAAAGCGTCACATGGAAAACGGGATGAACGGAAGATAACTTCGATGGAAAGTCCAACTCATACACCACCTTACTAACTCTTCTCATAACTCAGTAGGGACCAACATAGCGGGGCCTGAGTTTCCCTTTCTTTCCGAACCGCATGACTCCCTTCATGGGAGATACCTTTAGAAATACCTAGTCGTCCACATCAATCTCCAAATCCCTTATTCTCACATTAGCATACAATTTCTGAAGACTCTGAGCAGTTTTTAAATGGTCTCTTATCAACTAGACCTTTACCATGGCCTCATGAACCGAATCAGGTCTTATCACGGCTGCCTCACCCACGTCAAACCATCCGATGGGCGATCTACACCTTCGCCTGTAAAGAGCCTCGAACGATGCCATCTGGATACTAGAGTGATAACTGATATTATAAGCAAACTCGATCAAGGGCAAATGATCGTCCCAACTGTTCGGCTGTCTGGATGACTACACGCAAGTGCACGTGGTCGAACAAGTACTAAGTGGCTCAAGTAAGCCAAGTATCGATCCCACAAGGACTGGACTA
>JACEIK010002497.1:96262-110475 GCA_018107945.1 Datura stramonium
CTATACATTGTTTGAAAGCCTCTACTACATACAATGGGTTGATGGGACAACATCCCCAACTAACCCGAATGACACTAAAACATAAGATAACATAAAAGTCTGTCAAACAGCCCTCGAAACACGGGGACTCGCCAGTAAGTTGAGAACGTAAGCTAAGATGGGATAAGGATGAGGATGAGTCTGAGATTCGAACCTTGTATCATGAAATGATACAACAGAGAAGGTATGCGGTCAGTAAATGGAATGTACCGAGTATGCAAGGTAAGTAAAATGGATATTTAAAAGTAAAACGAAACACATAAGTAACTTAGGGGAAGGGCATCATGCATATATCATAAACATCGTAGGAAAACGTAAGGCTTAAGGCTTTCAAATCATTCATAAAGCGTTCATAGTCATAATCGTAAGTAAACTTTGTGAAAACATAAGTTGAGCCTATAACATAAATATATCAATGCATAAGACAAGCGAAAAAATAGGACTCGTCATAACCGACACCATCATAGTAGAGCCTTTCATGATGCCCCAATTATCTCACTCAAGTGGGAAGAGCCGATCCTTGCTTGCCTGGCGAGGGTCCTGCATTAGGTGTGATATCACATTTGAGGGGATCATTATCAATACATCATATGTTTAAAAACCCACGGTGGCATGTGGTTGTGAGACACCGGCATAGTCCTTTGAATGTCGGGCTGCTTGGTGCTAGAACGGCTCCCAAAAACATGCATATAGGCTCATACATAAATCAATAACATCATGCATTAAGATTAATTGCCTAAAATATAACATTTATCATCATTGACCCCCTTTAAAACATGCTTAGCCAAGAATCGTAGGCCCTTTTCATCGGCAAACATCATAAATCAATAAATCATGCAATTTGCTTCATAAATCATAAATCATTCTTTTACATGTGGGAATTTTCCAATACTTCATCTTATTCATTTCTTTCAAAATATGCTCATAAACATGGGTAACTTGAATTCATGTTTTTCCGTCATCAATAAATTCAAAAATATTGCATATCCATCGTTAATCATAACTTTCATGAACCTTCATCAAATGGACATTTTCGATTTAAAAGATTAAAACATGATTTTAAAGAAAATAATATAAAACTTGTCCATCATTCATAATTCATTAATTAAAACTCAATTAAATCATACCCATAAAAAGAAATCACATTTTCATGCATATGGGTAAAACCCCATAGAATTTGAATAGGAGAATTCATGATTTAAATCGAAATTTGGGCATGGGTGAGGAAGAATTTCACCCATTCTAAAACCCTACATACCTGGGGATGGGCTGATTTCGAATTTTCTTGAATTCCCACAAAAAAATTGATGGAAATTTGGGGAAGAAGAGCTTGAATCTTCCAAAAATCTCTCTAAGCTTTTGCATGAGAATGGGCATGCATAAAGGACTTTAATCACCTTAACACACTTAGAAAAATACACAAAACGACGTAGTTTAGGGTCTCAAAACATGGAAAAGTCAAATACGCCCTTAATGAACCTGTCCTGAAATCTGGTCGGATGGAACCCACGAGTGGTACCAACAGGTCGTGGAAACCACCAATGACCTGTCATGTCTCTAATTGAATGGACTGCTGAATTCCTTCTCTCGGAACTAAACAACGGACGGACATGATGACTCGTCCTCTGAAACCACGGTCCGTTACACCGTCCGTTGTTTGCTCATCATAAGATCTGGACCCCCTTACGATGAACCTCACCACGTCTCGTGGTTCCTTCCAACGAGTCATGGTCTCAACTTGTCACTTCCACTGGAAATTCTTACCCTCCTACAATGACCACAACCAACGACCCATGGTTTCTACTAATGGGTCATTGGGTCTCCCGTTGTTAACCCTGTCGCCCATCCTGATCCTAACCACGATTGCAAAGGATGGACTGTTGTATCCCACAATGGGTCTTCATATATCTCGTTTTCTCCACTGGCACCAACCTTTCCTTAACCAGTGAAAGCATTCAACGACTCGTGGTTTGATTTGTGGTCTGTCCTGTGGTATTTGCCAGTTTTTTAGTATTTTTCAAATTACACTAAGGGGTCTATTCTTAGGCCTTCCCGGGGTCGGGGGCACACAAGCAAGGGCTTGGCAGGTACAGGTGCCTGTTTCAGCATTGGGATGCCCGGATATATGCTCAAGAGATTGCCCAGCAGCGAGACAAGGCCATGATGGGGGTCGAGTCCCAGCTTCTAGTTTAGCAGCTCCAGCAACACATCCAGCACAGCAGGGTGCTTCGACTAGTTCCACTGGCAATCAGTGCCAAAATAGATTCTATTCCTTAGCATCCCGCCAAAAGCAGGAGGTCTTCCCAGATGTGGTCACTAGTACATTACGAGTTTTCCGTCTTGATGTTTATGCTTTGTTAGATCCGGGGGCTACTTTGTCTTTTGTGACACCTTATGTGGCTAGTATCTTTAGAGTCAGTCCTGAAGTCTTGTTAGAACCCTTCTCAGTCTCTACTCCAGTAGGTGATTCATTTGTATCTAGACAGGTATATAGAAGTTTCCCGGTCACGGTCCTTCAGAAAGACAACTCAACAAATTTGATAGAGTTATCCATGAACAATTTTGATGTTATCATCGACATGGATTGGCTATTTGCATGTTATGCATTAGTCAATTGTAGAATCCGGGTAGTAGAGTTTAGATTTCCATATGAGCCAGTCATAGAGTGTAAGGGTAGTTCACATGTGCCTGCAGGTCATTTCATTACATACCTTAAGGCCAGAAAGATGATCTCTAAAGGTTTTGTGTACCATCTAGTTAGAGTTAAGGATGTTAAGTCTGAGACCCCGACTATCCAGTCAGTCCCAGTAGTATGTGAGTATCTCGAAGTCTTCCTAGATGATTTATCGAGAATCCCACCCGAGAGGGAGATTGATTTTGGCATTGACCTTCTTCCTGACACGCGGCCTATATCTATTCCTCCCTACATAATGGCTCCAGATGAGATAAAAGAGTTGAAGGAATAGTTGAAGGAGATGTTAGATAAGGTTTCATTAGATCGAGCAAGTCCCCATGGGGTGCACCAGTTCTCTTTGTTCGAAAAAAAGATGGTTCTCTCCATATGTGTTTTGATTATCGGCTATTGAACAAGGTGACCATCAAGAACAGGTATCCTCTACCCAGGATTGATGATTTATTTGACCAACATCAGGGTGCCAAATAATTTTCAAATATAGATCTCAGATTTGGGTACCATCAGCTCAGAGTTCGGGAGACCGACATCCCCAAGACAGCCTTCAGGATGGTGTATGGTTATTATGAGTTTGTAGTTATGTCTTTTGGACTAACGAATGCTCCTACAACTTTTAGACTTGATGAATAGGGTGTTCAAGACATACCTAGATATGTTCGTGATTGTGTTTATTGATGATATATTGATATACTCTCGGAGCGACGAGGAGTATGCCGCTCATTTCAGAGTAGTGCTACAGACTCTCAAGGATCGCCAATTATATGCAAAATTTAGAAAGTGCGAGTTTTGGTTGAACTCCATGGCGTTTTTGGGTCATATGGTATCAAGTGAGGGTATAAAGGTGGACTCTCAAAAGATAGAAGCGGTGAAGAATTTTCCTAGGCCGCTGAATCCTTCAAACATTCGGAGCTTCTTGGGTTTAGCCGGCTACTATAGAAGATTTGTTGAAGGTTTCTCATTGATTGCAGAACCTTTTACCAAATTGACACAAAAGAATGTGAAATTCCAATGGTCGGAGTCTTGTGAGAAGAGCTTTCAGGAATTGAAGACTCGACTTACCTCCGCACCGGTGTTGGCCCTACCTGAGGGTACCGATGGGTTCGTGGTGTATTGTGATGCTTCAAGGATAGGACTTGGGTGTGTATTGATGCAACACAAAAACTTATAGCATATGCCTCCAGACAACTAAAATTTCATGAGAAAAATTACCCGACCCATGATCTTGAATTGGTCGCGATGTTATTCGCCTTGAAGATATAGCGATATTATCTATATAGGGTCCACGTGGATGTGTTTATGGACCATAAGATTTTACAATATATGTTTACCCAGAAGGATCTCAATATCCAGCAAAGGAGGTGGTTGGAGCTACTCAAAGACTATGATATGTGTGTCCTTTACCATCCGGAAAAGGATAATGTAGTAGCGGATGCACTTATTAGACTCTCTATGGAGAGTGTGTCCTATGTGGATTAGGAAAGAAAGGAGCTGGTGAAGGATGTGCATCGACTCGCAAGGTTGGGAGTGCGGTTGGTTGACTTAACCAATGGTGGTGTTATTGTTTAGCGTAGGTCAGAATTGTCTTTGGTGACTGATGTAAAAGCTCGATTAGATGAGGACCAAATTTTGGTAAAGTTGAAGGAAGCCATTCAGAATCAGAAGGAAGAGGTCTTCTCCAAAGGGGGAGATGGTGTACTTCAATACCAGGGTCACTTATGTGTTCCGGATGTGGATGATTTGAGGAGCTGGATGTTGCATGAGGATCATGGATCTAGGTATTCTATCCATCCAGGTGCCACTAAGATGTTCCATAACTTACGGGAAGTCTATTGGTTGAATGGCATGAAGAAAGATATCGCGCAGTTTGTAGCTAAGTGTCCAAACTGTCAGCAAGTAAAGGATGAGCATCAGCGACTGGGAGGTGTGCTTTAGGATATAAGTATTCCTACTTGGAAGTGGGAAGAAATAAATGTGGAATTCATCACAGGGTCGCCTCGCACTCGACGACTATATGACTCAATTTGGGTGTGATAGATAGGTTGAACAAGGCCGCTCATTTTCTAGCATTCATAACCACGGATTCGGCAGAGATTATGCCAAACTAGATATTTGGGAGCTAGTTAAATTGCATGGAATGCACTTGTCCATCGTATCGAATAGAGGTACTCAATTTACCTATCAGTTTTGGAGGTTGTTTCAAAAAGGGCTTGGTACTTAAGTTAAGCTCAACACAACATTTCACCCGCAAACGGATGGTCAAGCAGAGTAGACAATTCAGACTCTCGGGGACATGTTAAGAGCATGCGTGATTTATTTCAAAGGTAGTTGGGATGATCATTTGCCTCTTATCAAGTTTGCATATAATAACAGCTACCATTCCATTATTCAGATGGCTCCGCTTGAGGCTCTCTATGGGAAGAGATGTAGATCGCCTATTGGTTTGTTTGAAGTAGGTGAGGCTACCTTGATAGGTTTGGATTCAGTCCATGAGGCTATAGAGAAAGTTCAGTTGACAAGGGAAAGGTTGAAAACAGCTTAAATTCGTCAGAAGTCATATGCGGATGTGAGGAGGAGGGAACTCGAGTTCGAAGTTGATGATTGGGTGTTTCTGAAGGTGTCTCCCATGAAGTGAGTGATGAGATTCGGAATGAAAGGAAAACTCAGTCCCCGTTATGTTGGTCCCTACCGAATTGTGAAATGGGTTGGCAAGGTGGATATGAATTGGATTTGCCCTTAAAATTAGCCTTCGTGCATCCAGTATTTCAATGTATCGCTCTTAAAGAAGAGTTTGGATGACCCAGATCTAGTTGTTCCGGTGGACAGTGTTGATATGAAGGACAACCTTAGTTATGAGGAGGTTCCGGTGGAAATACTGGATCGTCAGGTTCGAAGGCTAAGGAACAAGGAAGTAGCTTCAGTCAAGGTTTTATGGAGGAATTAGCAGGTTGAAGGAGCTATGTGGGAAGCTGAAGCAGACATGATGGCTAGATACCCACATTTACTCTCTACCAGCTCAGTTGCAGCTTGAGGTATCAGTTTTGCTCTAAAACTTTATTTAGTTTTCAAAGTACAGTTCATGTGCTCAAGTAACATTTATATGTATGGATGCATGTATGCTTCGTGAAATCAGTTCAGTTATGTTGTTTGAATCGGAGATAGTCATTCTGTCAGTTTTCACCTTTAATGATCAGTATTTGAATATGATGATTGCATTTCTTTGCTTTTCTGTATGTTTTCCAATACTCAAGGACAAATGTTCCCAAGGGGGGATACTGTTATACCCTGGAAGCCCAAAGATCAGACGCGGGTGTTGAAACAGTGAAAATTTGAAATCTGGCATCAGTTCAAAGAACAGGTCATGATGTGACCCATGGGAGAAAACCATGAGTCGTTATGTGACTCCTGGTGAGGATCAAGGTGTTAACTGGATTTTTGGATTTAACGTCCCCACGGACATGACCATAATTCGTGGTCAGGCCCCACGACTTATTGAGACAGTCGTGGGGAATAGTGACTGAAAAGGAGTAGAATTAAGGCAGTGTACACCACGGAAGGTCCCCACGAGTCGTGGTCAGTCACCACGATTTTTGGGGTGGGTTGTGAGCAGCATGATGGAGCAAAGTAAAAGGTCCCAGACAACGTATGTGACGAGTGGTGACCACGAGTTGTGGTCACCTGTAATGATTTTTGATGTCTCTTGGGACGAGCCCAAATGATTTGTTAGGCAGTATACTTGACGGATGATGCACAAGTCGTGGGCTGAGGTGACGAGTCATCCAGTCCATCGTGGGGACTGGCAGTCAGTTATTTCCTGTGAGTTTCATAATTCCTAAGATCCTAAGGCCTAAACTACGTCGTTTTGAGTTATGAATGATGACTTTTAATAGGGTTAAGTTCATTTTAGGCCATTCTCATTCATGCATGAAAATATAAAAAGTTAGAGAGGTGATCAAGCTTGTTCTTCCTCAAGTTCTTTTCAATTCTTCCTTGGGAATTCAGAGAAGTGTAAGAATCAACCGTAATCAGGTATGTAGGGTTATGAATGGGTGAATCCGTTCACACCCATGCCCAATCCCTCTCTAAATCATGAATTTCCTATGTCTAATCTATGGGGTTTTTACCCAATGCATGAATTTCCTAATTCTTTAAATGAGTATGATCTAAATATGTTTCTACTAATGATTTAGGATTCATGGGCAAGTTTTACGTTATTTTCAATGAAAAATCATGTTATATGTTTTATAAATCAAAATGCCCAATTATGGAAAGTTCATGAAAGATGAGATTTGTGATGAATGTATGATTATGATGAAAAGCATGTTTTCAAGCTACCCATGTCTATGATTATGTTTTCAATGCGAATTAGTATTTTCAAGCATGTTAAAGTACTGGGCAATGTCCATATGTTCAAATATGAGTGTGATTATTACGAATTATGCTTACCACATGGTTTTGGAGTGAAGAATCCCAACTATATTCTGTTTGTGGTATGGTTTGAGCTAAGGCTCCTCATGTATGATTCAGATTTATGCATTTATAACTATTCCGCTTTGTCCATAGACAATGGTCAGCTTCGTTGAAAAATGATGGAGAGCATATGCATATTTTTGGGAGTAGTGTCTAGCACTGAGTAGGCTATGGGTCAGTCAACCCTATGCTTCAGAGCTACGCGACAATGTAGGTATGATCAGATTATATTGGGACCTCCTATGTGAGCTATCCCCTACCCCTATTGGCCACGAGCTTGATATCGATATCATGGTATCTTCCTTAGCCCTGTCAAGGCTTTGAAAGGCTCTACCCACTTGATTGTGATAGTTCAGACCATGTAAGCTCTAGCGTGGTATGTCGGTTAAAAGACGAGTCTCCCATTGTTCCTCATGATTTCAAGTATGCATATTTATCACTCATGTTGCATATATATATATCTATATATATTCTAAAGAAGGTTTGACCCAACGTTCAGCTTTATTTATGACTATCAGATTTCAGCTTTGGGTCAATCAATTCAATTATGATGTTATGTCGTATAGAGATCATTTCAAAAAGATAGCATGCAAGCCCTACTCTCAAATTATTATTTTGTTTATGTTTTACATTATGCATGTTTTAAATGATTTTGGTTATTTAAGAGGTTTTACTTACCTTGCATACTCGGTACATTTCGTGTAACCGCATACTCTATGTTGTATCATTTCATGATAAAGGCCTCGGTACTCAGTCTCAGCCCTGCTAGTAGCTAGTTCCAGAGATGGTATCGAGGCACGAGTCATTATNCATTTCGTGTAACCGCATACTCTATGTTGTATCATTTCATGATAAAGGCCTCGGTACTCAGTCTCAGCCCTGCTAGTAGCTAGTTCCAGAGTTAGCACCCATCTTAGTGGTGAGTCCTCATCTCCCGAGGACCTTTTGCTTTCAGATATTGATGTGCTTTCAGTTTCAGTATTAGAGCGTTAGTCGGGGTCTTGTCCCATCAACTCATCAAACTTAGGGGCTTTTCAGACAATAGAATGTATTTAGCTTCAGATTCTTGTATTTATGATGTTATACTTATTTCAAACTTCATCTAAGATTATTATGTCTATCCTTCAGTTTAATTGATTGAGTTAGATGAATGTTCATGCCATGGGTCAACTTGGGGTCTCTTGGGGCTCCTTGTCCCGTGTCTTGATCTGGGCCTCTATTCGGGTCGTGACATTACTCTTTTGGGCTTTTACCTAAGCTTAACGAGTTTGTTTCCTAGTGATCAAGAATAAAAACAACAATAATGAAGAATGCAAGACAAAACAACAACTAAAAACTCAAACCAAATATGAATTTAAGAAATCATATTCATATCTTGTGACCTCAACCTTAGAGAAAGGGTTTTAGCCACTCATGTTCATAAAAATACTCACAAACATAATTAAAGTAAAGTACTTACAAGGGTAATTAAAAGAGAATGAAAAATAATGAACCCTAGGTAGAGTTCTTCGCTTCTCCCTTCACTCCTTTCCGTTCTTCTAAAAATATTTCGTGATAAATGATTTTAGAAGGTAAGTGTTTAATTTATGCTAAGTGAAAAATTACAAAATTTGGTCTTGGTTAAACTAGCTCCGTGTCACGGACCTGGTCGCGCCAATCTTACTCCGTGACATCGAGCAAATGTGCATGCTTACTGGAATTGTCGACTTGGCATTGTCATGGGCGCTGAGCATCCGGCATGGCACGGAGGACATCTTGCCTCTCGCATGTCGTGGAACGGCCTGGACACGCAACGCCTAGCGTGGCATGTTGCCATCGTGCGGGGATCCTACCTTGTGGTACCTTCCGCACGCGCATGGCATGGGCGTGGCACGACGCACGCCTAGCGTGGCACGCTGCCTGGCACGACCAGCCTTTCCTTGGCATGTCCACTTGCATTCTTTTACAATTTGATCTGAACTCGATTCCTTCATCTCAACCATCATTATTTAGTCCCTCCTATGCATTTTACACCTACAAAACAAAGTCTAATCATGTTTGTTAGTTTATGCTTATAAATATACAAAGTCACATTAGAATATAATCAATTTAAATTGAAAAACATGACTAAATTAAGATATAAAATAACACTTGGGAACCTAATTATGCCCAAGATCACTACCCCACACTTAAAGCCTTGTTCATCCTCGAACAACTCTATTACTTCTACTACACATGAAGAACTTATACATAGCTAATTGACAAAAGATGATTCTAGCTAAGGCTACAACAATTGTTTTAGATAGCATGTAAAAAATAGAGCATGCAAGATATGACCATTAAAATCACATATTACTATGTTAAGACTTCCTAGCCTCAAGAATCGACTCTCAAACTCATGCACATCAACCAAGTAAGACATCCGACATGAATTTTATCCTTCATCAAACATGTTCCCCCACAACAAGAGAGTTACCCAATTTTTTGCTCATAAGTTTTCAAATTATAACATATACGGGTATATGAATAAGAAATAAGCTCACTCTCACAAACAATTCACATGCAACATGTATTGACCCATAAGCTTTGTTTTATTCTACTAATTTAGGAATGTTTGAAAGTAAGATCAAGTAGGACTTAGTGGGTTGTAATGTAGGCTAAGGGACAAGGTAGGTACTATTCTGGCCAGTAATAGTGACTATTTTCCCTAAGTGCTTTTAATAAATTACCCTTTCATTACGAATATCTATCCTCTTACTTCACCTTTATTCTTTTCAACTCCCATTTTTTTCTTTTTCCCCATTTCATTAGGCACACTAAAGCTATTAATAAGGAGTACTTAAGCAATTCTTTTTCGCTCTTTTCTTCTTTTACTCCCTATTAACTCTTATTATTTTTTAAACAAGTGCACCGCTAGTCTTTTCTTCGACTCCCACAACTACTCTTTTCTTTCTTCTTCCAACTTATCACTCCTTAACTTCTTTTGAAATTTCACTTAAGCGCTTAGGAGTTTTATATCAAATTTAAGGCTGTTGAAAAGAAAGGATTAAGCTCATTTTGTTGCTAGCAAAGAATAGGCTAAAGGCTCAACGGGGCTAAAGGATTAAAATTAGGCTCATTCGAAGAAGTGCCTAAATCATCTCCCACAATTCACATCCCTCATTTCATTTTGTATACACACCAGACAAGTTCTAGACACTACACAATAACATAGAATATTAAAAATCCTTACACTCATAGCACATGCTCAATTCAAGACACATTCAGTAGACTCTTAACTCAGATAATCACAGAATTCAGAATTAATCTTTAAGCATATAGAGTCATATTCAAGAGCCTAGGTGTCTCAAACAGATTTATGTAATTGTTAAACATGCTTCAAAATTTACAACACATGCATCGCACAATCATGTATATAACATAACATGAATATCAATCTATCAATCAGCTGAAGGTTCACAACACAAACCTATTGACTAATTTTCCCTCAAGACGGTCGCCATCCATCCATCGTCGGGAAAAGTCCCTAACTATGAGTAACACCAAGTATGTATATACAAAGAAAAATTTTATTCACTGATTCAAAGTGCCCCCCTTCGGAAAAGAACCAAAAAGAAAAACCAAAGGGTCAATGAAATATGCTCAACTCAAGCTTCTTCATAAAACATTATTATACCAAGCACCAACTTCACCCAAACTCACTAAGCACAGAATTCAAATTTTTGAAAATTTCCCTCACCCCACACTTGAATCATGCTATGTCCCCAAAGCATCAAATAAAATTAATACAAGGGTGAGAAATACTCATTGAGGCCTCTAGGTCTAGCTAACAGCATGTTTTGTCGCATTTTTGAATACGTGGGTCATCGAACCTACACTCATCTTCTTGTTATGCTCCTTAACTCTTACTTCCTCGGGTACTCGGACTTCCCCTGAATTTGTGCTTAACAACAAATACACACAACACAAGTGAAAAATAACTAAATACAACACAAAATAAAATAAAAGTGTACCTGTGGTACTCTTGGGTTGCCTCCCAAGCATCGCCTGATTTTAGGTTGAGGCAAGACGTGGACTATCCTTCTCAGGATATTCTCAAACAAGTGTTACCTTTTGAGAACCATCTCCTTCTCTTTTTGTTTTTATAGGGAACAACCTCCACTCTGTCCCTCTCTTCTTCCAACTTCTCTTTCAATTTTAGCCCTCAATTAGATTTGGGCTGAAATGTCATCATGTCCTGCAGCAGTGGACCCATGGAATCTACCACCCAACACTTAGCATCTAACAACACACTGATCTTACAAATATCTCTATAGTGTGTGGGTGAGTTGATCTCTTGTAGACTCTGATGAGCTCTTCTTCATCATTGACCCTTAAGGGTACCTGCTCTCACATTTATGATGGCTCCTCCAGTTGCCAAGAATGGTCGTCCCGAGATCAGGGGTACCTTATCATCCACTTTAACGTCAAGAATTATTAAATTAGCGGGTATAATGAACTTACCCACTTTGATAAGAAGGTCCTCAATTATTCCCTCTAGTGCCACTGTGGACTTGTCTGCCTGCTACAACATTACTCGTGTGGGCCTCGGTTGAACCAACCCTGGGTGTTAAACAGAGATAGGGGAATTAGATTTACTACTGCCCCTAGGTCACAAAGTGCCCTTGTAACTTCAGCTTCACCAATTTTTATGGGGAGGCTGAAACTCCCTAGGTCCTTGAGATTTTTCAGCATCTTGCTCATCACCCTATAGTTGCACTCCTTAGTCAGTTCCACCATTTGGACATCTACCAACCTCACTTTGTTGGCCATCACATCTTTCAAGTACTTAGCGTACTTTGGTGTTCCCTGCAAGACATCAAGTAAAGGAAAATTGATGTGAAGTTCTTGGATAATATCAAAAAACTTCTTAAAACATTCTTCTTTCTTGCTCTTCTTGAGCCTATGTGGGAATGGTGGTGGTGGTCTATGTGTTGGCTGCAATTATGATGATGCATTGTGTTACCTCGTACTCTTAGTTTCTCCTCTAATGGATGATGGACCCTGTCTGACCAGCTTTGGCTACACCTCATTTCTTTTCTCAATCTATGGTGCATCAAACAATTGCTTGTCACTCCTCAACCTGATGGCATTGACCTGTCTGGGGTTTGTATCTGTGTCACTGGGTATCCCTGCCTGAGGTCTGGTGTGCTGAGCAGCTGCTAATTGACCCATATACTTCTGTAGATTGTGGGTGGCCATCTACTGATTTTTCAAATCTGAAGCCATCCGTGCCTGATTCTCTGCCAATTGGGTCTGAGCAGCCATAATTTTCTGCAACATCTCCTCAATGTTGCTATTGCTTGACTAGCCACTATTTTGGCTGTTTTGCTGCTGATACTACTGTTGTTGAGGATGCCGATAGCTTTGACTCTGATTTCCACCCCAAGAAAAATTTGGGTGACTCTGCCAACTTTTATTGTAGGTGTTAGCATAAGTCTAATTATTTCTCTAAACATTCCCTACAAATTTGACAGATTTGGGATTGGCCCCGCAAGATTCTGCGTTGTGCACATTATTACCACAAATTTCACACCAGCTAGGAGCCTGCTGAATTGCATTCACCTATCCCTGCGGTTGGTTCACTGTTTGCGCTCCAGCGTACTCGCAAGCGTACGCGGTCGTACAAGTAATACAGTGACCCTTTTTAGGAGCCGGATGTCGAACTCACAGGGACTAGACCAATTCAGCAAATTATCAAGTTCAAGTGTGATATTAACCCTCACAAGTGTTGATTATAGAATTTTTCATTAAATTATAATTAAATCTAGGGGTGGTCATAGAAATAATCTAAAACAATATAAGAAGCAACTAGAGCTAAGGCCAGATAATCATGAAATGCTACACTCTGTAATGGTTCAAGTATGAAATTATCAATTGTTATCTCACATAGTTGAAATTGCGATGTTCATGGTCTCTCGAGCCTCTAAACACGAAAAACTAGCCTCACAACTACATCGTTGAGCAGGGATGTGATATCCTAGTTCGTGGGCAATTCAACTACATGGATGTGGTTTATGGGGTTTATGCTCTTGGTTATGTACTTTCATACCTCTAATCATTTAACTCAACTTAGATTCACAACTACTTCTACGAGTGGTGGAGTGACAATTCTAAGACGGTGTCTTGTTATCATCCCGTTTTATCAACCAAGCAAGGCAATTTCTATCCTAACCGTGAACCATATCGAAAGATAAGAACTTTCTCCCTACATTCTCTTATTCTTGCCTAGGGTTGCTCTTTCAAGCTTTTACCTAAGCTTAACGCATTTGTTTTCATGGTGATCAAGCATAAAAACAACCATAATGTAGAATATAAGACAAAACAAAAATTAACAACTCAAGCCAAATTGAATTCATGCAATTAGAATCATATCACGTGGCCTCAACCCTAGAGGAAGGGTTTTAGCCACTCATGTTTGTACAAATACTCAAAAACATCGTTAAGGTAATGTACTTACAAGAATAGATAAAAGAGAAGGTAAATTTGGTGAACCCTAGGTGAGTTCATCACTTCTCCCTTCGCTTCTTTATGGTTTTCAAAAAATATTTTGTGACAAAATGATTTTAGAAGCTAAGGGTTCAATTTATAGTAAATAGGGAATGTACAATTTTTGCCCGTCATGGAATGGCTTTGTGGCACGTAGGTGGATGCGCCAATTTACCTCCGTGACATGGAGATATCACGAATTCACACTGGAAAGCACCTAAAAATGACATTCAACTGAAGCTTGCCGCGATGGCCGGCGTGGCATGCTGCCTGTGCGGCGTGATGGCCTGCATGACACGCCCTTGGCGCGCAGATGTGCCTCGCGTGACGCGGTGCTGGCGTGCAGGCGGCCTGTTTGCTGCATTGTTCTCGCGCCTGGCATTGGTGTGGCGCGGCGCTGGGCGCGGGACACGCACAGCGTGGCACGCTGCCTGGCGCGGCCAGCCTTGCCAAGGCATGGTTCCTTGCCGACTTTTGCAATTTGCTTCCTATTCCATTCCTCCACTTC
>JACEIK010002497.1:123687-159211 GCA_018107945.1 Datura stramonium
GGGAGGCCTGGGGGAAATAAGGGATTGAGGTCCCCACAAATGAGGGCACGACTCGTGGTCAGCAACCACGAGTCGTCATATCAATCATGGGTTGGAGTTGGAATATATATAGGAGGATTGTCTAGTGTACTCGACAGAAAGGACCCCACGAGTCGTGGCCAGTCCCAACAACTTGTCAGGTGAGTCATGAGCAAGCAGGTTAATTTTATTGGAAATTAAGGCAGTGTACCGGATGGGAGGTGACCACGAGCTGTGGTCTCAAGGAACAAGTCATTAAGTCCCCCGTTACGAGCCATAGAAGACTTATTATCCAGTGTACTTGATGGGTCACTTTATGAATCGTGGCCCAAAGTGACGAGTCGTCAGGTCGTTCGTTAGGACCCCCTGACAGTTATTTTCTGCGAATTAGTAAGGGCCTTCTTGTAATTTCCTAAGCTCCTAAGACCTATACTGCGCCGTTGAAGGCTCGTTTTAGTGGGTTTTAAGAAGGGGGAAAACTTATTCTAAGTCATTCCTCCCATGCATGCAAGTTTGAAGGATATAAGAGAGGATTCAAGGAAAAATCTCAAGGTTTCTATTGGAATCTCAGTTTGGGAAACTAGAGGGAGTTAGAATTCACCATTTCCAGGTATGTAAGGCTATGAGTGGGTGCATCCTTCCAGACCAATGCAAATCTCTATCAAAATGTGATAAATTTTCTATGATCAAGTATGGGGTTTTAACCAATTGCATGATTCTTCAATCTTTATGCATGGGTATGATTATATTATGTTTATATTGATGAATTATGAAGCTTGGACGGATTCTAAGTTGTTTTTCTGTGTAAAAGTTATTTTCCAAATTTTGAATCTAAAATGCCCATGGATGATGAGTTCATAAAAGGAGTGATTTATGACAAATATGTGATGATGATGCAGTTGATGATGAAAATCATGTTTCTAAAACTACCCAGGATTATGTAGTTGTTTTAAAAATAAATTGATTAGATCCAAGTATGATAAAGCTTTGGGTGATGCCCACATGTTTATTTAAAGTGATGATTTTCCCGACATAAGCTTACCATATTGTTTGAAGTGAAATTTCCCAATTTTTTAATAAATTCTAGCTTGTGGTATGTTTAGTAAATATTTCTACATGTAGCTTACCACATGAATTAGAGTAGATTCTCTCACCTATGATTGAGCTTGTGGTATGTTTCGGAATAAAGCCTCATATATGCATGAATTCATAATTGATATGTATGTCAATGTTGAGCTTCATATCCATATGATGTCTAGTCTATGCATGATTTCATTAAGAGATTTGTGAATAGACAATGTTGAGCTTTGTTTCATACGATGTTGAGTTATGCATGATTTCATCTTGAGCTTCGTCAAGGGACGATGTTGAGCCTTGTTAGTAGGCAATGTTGAGCTTTATCAATAGACGATGTTGAGCTCCGTTATATACGATGTAGAGCATTACATGTTTTGGGGAGAAGAGTCTAGCACTGAGCGGGTTAAGGGTCGATTACCCTATGTCCCAGAACTACGCGCCAACGTAGGTTGATACTATTATACAATTGGGACCTCCCTTTTGAGCTATCCCCAGTCCTATTGGCCCTCCAGCTTGATATCGATATCATGGTATCGTCTATTGCCCTGGCAAGATTATGGATGGCTCTACCCACTTGAGTGTGATAGTTGGGACCACATAAGCTCTATCATGGTATGTCGGTTAAGTGATGAGTCTCCCACTATCTATATCATTCAGTTTTGTATATTCATTACTCATGATGATTACTTATGCATATATGTTCAAAAAGCAAGGTTTGACTCATTGTTCAACTTTTGATATAAATGTTATGTTTCAGCTTTGAGTCATTCAAGTCGGTCATGATGTTCTAAAGCTATGCATGAACACATCATAAGAGTACTATTTCAGAATGAATGCATGTAGCCTTCTACTTATACTTAAAATCTTATGATATGTTATAAAAATTTTAAACTGATTTATTTTACTAAAGTGTTTTACTTACCTCGCATACTCAGTACATTTCACGTACTGACTGCATACTTCTATGTTGTATCATTTGATGATCCAGGACCTTGCTCACAGCTTCAGCCCCGTCCTTACACAGCTTTCCGAAGTTAGTATCTACTCGTATTGGTGAGTCCTCATCCTTCTAGGACTAGACTATCATTTTCCTTTATGTATGTCCAGTTTCAGTATTGCTGAGTTAGTTGGGGTCTTGTCCCATCAACTCGTCCAGATTAGAGGCTTTCAGGAATATTTATGTGTAGCTTCGGATATTATTCTGATGTGCCGTTGTATGAGACTTCCGCTGAGTTTATAATTATGTTTCCTTCATGTTTATTGAATGAGTTAGTTGAATGCTTGTGCCATGGGTTGACTTGGGGCTCTCGGGGTCTCTTGTCCCGTGTCTACGATTCGGGCCTCTGTTCGGGACGTGACAACCACCTCTTTTCTTCTCCCAACAATGAAAACGGGAAGAGGGTGAGTCGGACTTAGTCAATTGACACTCCGGTGGGGAAAAAATTGTCACTGATCTCTAGGAAATTCTGTAAGTGCTGTTGTGGGTCCTCATGAGTCATCCCAGTGTACTGGCCACTAGAATGTAACAACTGCAACATATTTTGCTTAAGCTCGAAGTGTCCTCCGAGCTCCGGTTTGCGGATACTGGAGGTCACATTGGTCACTAAGTGGGATTTCCACTTCACGAACTAGTCGGGCTGCCATCTAATTAGGTAACAACTCTGCTTGCTCAACTAGTGGAGGTTGTAGTAACTGTTCTTGCAACATTTTAAAGTTCCACTCTAGAGCTTCCCTCCATAGCAAATGTAGTTTCCATTTAGGTTCCAACAAAGGTTCCACCAGCTCCCTATTCTTTGCCAGTTCTGCAAGGACAATCTATTACCTGCAATATAGCAGACTAAGACCAAGTTTTTCAACACTTAAGGAAAATAAAATTCACACAAAAACAATAAAATTCACAAAATGCTACAAGTCCCCGGCACCGGCGCCAAAGATTTGTTGCGCCCCAGTGCACGCGCAAGCGTACGCGATCGTACAAGTGATGTGACGTGATTTTACGACACTTTTGATGCTTAAAACTAAGAAATTATGCACATTCCATGTATGTTTATATAGGTATGATGTGTTTTTTGTTTAATGTTGCAGGAAAATAGGTTTGGAAGTGAATTGGGCAAATTAATGCTTAAAATAACTAAACAGGTGACTTCTAGGCACTTCACGAATCGTTGGCGATAAGCACGACTCGTTGCTGAAGTCGTGGGCAACTATTGAGTTTTGAAGATGCAGAAATAGTATCTGGTAACAAGTCGTGAAGTCAGTCATGAAGAATGGGAGAGAAATTAGTGAAGAAGTATCCAGTGAAGTTGACGGACGACATAACAAGTCGTAGTTGACTAAACGACTCGTTGGGAGACAACTGGAACCACTCTTAGGGTGCATTGGAAATCTGAGAAGGTTGGACCACGAGAGGCCAAATGACTCGTGCTCAAGCACAATGATTCATTAGGTGACCCGTTTCTATAACTGGGTTGGATGCACCAAGCCCGTGATCACTGATGACCTGGTTTCCAGTTTTAGTTAGGAAAAGGTTTTCTTGGAACTATAAATACACTGTTTAGGTTTATTTTCTAGAGATAGTTTATTATTACTATTTTTTTCACGTAGGATTTTGGTGTTGTACGATTAATATTGGTTCAGGTAACAAGGTTTACAATTTTGTTCTTGAATTTAGGGATCAAAAGCAACATGGGAATTTATTCATCACGTTTGGAGTTTTATTGAATTACTTGGTTTTCTTATACGATATTTGTAAGTTGCAATTATGATTCATTTTATATTTTGTGATTGGGATCATACAAGCATGAGTAGCTAAACCCATAACTAGGATTGTGGGAACCAAGATTAATTAATACACATAGGTTAAACACTTAGTGATTCTTGAACGGGGTTTAATTCATATATTGTTTTTCCCTTTGTTTTAATTGATTCTTGACGGTTGCAAACGATAGGACTTGCCTTATTCTTACTTATCGGACCAAGGAGATAGTGAATAGGAAAAGGGATTAACAACGGATATTTGAGGCTATCAACCCTCATCTAATAGCTTGAACTTTTTCGAGGATAGCTAATCCGATATTAAGAGTAAGGGTTAATTAAAAGTACACTCATATACGGACCAAGTTGTATGGTTATAATTATCTAGATAGGGGACCAACCATTTAGGTGAACCTAACTTACTGATATTGCATATTAAACACCGAAATAGATCACTAGTGTACAAGCCTTGTGGTTATGAAGTCTTGGGGAACACAATCCTAGTCAAGTTGCTAATTGAATACAAACCGAATTTGACTTAAGCATTTAGTTGTTTTACTCATATTTAGTAGTCTATTTCTTTCCCCCTTAGGAAATAAGTAACCCGATAGTAAAAACTATTCGCATTAACTTAAGTTCTTTTCATATTCCCTGTGGGGTCGACCTCAACCTTTGTTGGGTTCTATATTTTACACCGACCGCTTTATATCTCAATTGCAAAGTGTAATTTGGGAGACATCAAATTTTGGCGTCGTTGCCAGGGAATACGGCTAAGGCTTTTGTTAATTGTGTTTCCTTTAATGTTGGTTCTTGTATCCTTTTTATTTTTGTATTTAACAGGTCTCGCCCATGGAGGAGTTATTGATTCTTAATGATCTAGAAATCGTTTTGATGGACATTGGCGCTGAGGAGATTCATGGGGGTGAGGAAATTGTAAATGCACTTGCTGGCATGGGGTCATACACTTATGCTCCAAAGAAGATCGATTTTGATTTTAACAATCGGGTGACCCCACCGGCCAAGACATCTATTGAGGAGCCTCTGGTGTTGTAGCTCAAAGCACTCCCGCCTCATTTACAGTATATATTTTTGGGAGCCGGTAACACTTTACCGGTCATAGTTGCAACTGACTTGGAGGAATGGCAAGTGGATGCTTTGGTCTCCGTATTGAAGAGATGCAAAAAACCATTGGGTGGACCATTGCAGATATTATTGGAATCCCAGCCGGTGTTTGCACTCAAAAGATCTAGCTAGAACCAGATTGTATTCCGACTATGGAACATCAGCGTAGGTTGAATCCACCTATGCAAGAGGTGGTCAAGAAGAATATCATAAAGTGGTTGGATGCAGGTGTGGTTTATCCTATTGCAGACAGCAAATGGGTTAGCCTAGTCCAGTGTGTACCAAAAAAGGGAGGATCACAGTGGTCCCAAATGCTAACAATGAGCTCATTCCTCTAAGACCAATCACTGGTTGGATAGTATGCATGGATTACAGAAAGCTGAACCATTGGACGCAAAAAGATCACTTTCCGATGCTATTCATGGACCAAATGTTAGACAAACTTGCAAGTAGAGGATGGTATTATTTTCTTGATGGTTATTTAGGGTACAATCAGATTTTTATAGCCATTGAAGACCAAGATAAGACCATGTTCACTTGTCTATATGGTACATTTTCTTTTAAGAGGATGTCGTTTGGGTTATGTAATGCACCCGCCACTTTTCAGCGTTGCATGATGTCCATATTTTTTGACATGGTATAAGACATCATTGAAGTCTTTATGGATGTGTTTTTGGTGGTGGGTAATTCATTCAAGGATTGTTTTGCTCATTTGAGCAAGGTGCTTCAGAGATGAGAAGAGACAAACTTGGTGCTAAACTGGGAAAAGTGTCATTTCATGGTCAATGAAGGTATAGTTCTAGGCCACAAGATTTCTGGTAAGGGTATTGAGGTAGACTGGGCCAAGATTGAGGTAAATACTAGTCTTCCACCTTCAATTTCTGTGAAAGGTGTTCAAAGCTTTATGGTTCATGCAGGTTTTTATAGAAGATTCATCAAGGACATCTCAAAACTGCACATCCATTGCGTAAACTACTAGAGAAGGAGGTGAAGTTTGTTTTTAACGAGGCATGTCTGAAAGCGTTTGAATGTCTTAAAGAGAGATTGACCACTGCCTCCATTATAGTGGCACCTGACTGGTCTTTTCCTTTTGAGGTTATGTGTGATGCTAGCAGTGTGGCCCTAGGAGCTGTGTTAGGTCAAAGGCATGAAAAGATTTTTCATCCGATTTATTATGCTAGCAAGGCTCTTAATGCATCTCAGAATTATACTGTCACAGAAACGGAGCTGTTGGCTATAGTTTTTGCATTTGAGAAGTTTCGGGCATACTTGCTCGAAACTATGGTGATAGTCCACACAGACCATGCAGCTTTAGGATATCTAATGGCAAAGAAGGATGCCAAGCCACAGTTGATTTGATGGGTTCTGCTGCTACAAGAGTTTGAGTTTGAGGTAAAAGACTGCAAAGGGACGGAAAATCAGGTTGCGGATCACTTATCTAGATTGGAATATAATGCAGCACTTAGAGATGAGCATGACATAGATGATGCATTCCCAAATGAGCAGGTTCTAGCAGCATCACAAGATCTCATCCCATGGTTTGCAGACTATGCTAATTATCTGGTGACTGATGTTGTACCGAAGCACTTATCTTTTCACCAGAGGAAGAAGTTTATGTCTGATGTGCAAAAAAATTTCTAGGATGAGCCCTGCTTATATCGCATATGTGCTGATGGGGTTATTCGGAGATGCGTTCCCGAGGTGGAGATTCTGAGTATATTGGAGGCCTACCACTCATCCCCTATTGGAGACCACCACAACGGGATTCGCACAGCCTATTAAATTTTGTAATGTGGGTACTATCGGCCAACCATTCACCAGGATATGGATGATTTCACAAACTCATATGATTCATGCGAAAGCCAATGAGGCATATCACAGAGGCATGAGCGTCCTCTTACTCCTATCCTAGTCATTGAGCTATTTGATGTATGGGGCATTGATTTCATGGGCCCATTTGTAAGCTCAAACTGGATGAAGTACATACTTGTTGTTGTTGATTATGTTTCGAAATGGGTGGAAGAAGTTTCACTTCCAAACAATGAAGTGAAGATTGTCACAGCATTCTTGAAGCAGAATATATTTTCTAGATTTGGGACTCCTAGAGCCATCATTAGTGATGGGGGTTCGCGCTTCTGTAACCGGTTGTTTCGCTTTTTACTAGAAAAATATGGGGTTAAACACAGGGTGGCTACACCCTATCATCCGCAGTCTAGTGGGAAGGTTGAAATCAAAAATCGGGAAATAAAGACTATCTTGGAGAATACTGTGAACGCAAACCGGATAGATTGGGCAAGAAAGCTAGATGATGCTTTATGGGCTTATTAGACCGCCTTTAAGACTCCAATAGGTATGTCTCTGTATTAGCTTGTTTATGGTAAAGAATGTCATCTTCCGGTCGAACTTGAGCACAAAGCAATGTGGGCGCTCAAGAAGCTGAATTTAAACTGGAATAAAGCCGCAAACTTGAGGCTTGATCAGTTCAATGAGCTGATGAATTTCGGTTGAAAGCCTATGAGAGTTCTGAAATTTACAAATATGGATGAAAATTCAACATGACCGAAAAATTGAGGAAAGATTCAATCCAGGTGATACGGTGTTACTATTTAATTCTAGACTTCATTGTTTCCTGGTAAGTTGAAGTCTAAGTGGTCGGGACCTTTTCGAGTGGTCCAAGTATCCTCCCATGGGGCAATCGAACTAGAAAACCATGAAGGAAAGCAGTTCAAAGTGAAAGGTCAGCGGGTGAAAGCTTATTTGGGGAGAAGTGAAGAACTCAAACTGGTAGACCTTTGGACCCTGAGTGAAGTCTGAATAACATGGGAGAATTGCATCTTGCCGCGATGTTAAATCAGGCGCTTCATGGGAGGCAACCCATGGAGGTGTTTTGGTGAAGTCTGAGTATCCAAAACACCCACGTCGTGCCGCGATGTTAAATCAAGCGCTTCATGGGAGGCAACCCAAATTGTAAATGTAAGAAAAATAGTGTTTACTTTTATTGATTGGTGGAGGTGATTAAGATGGAAAATTTGAAGTTGGAACCAAAATATGGAACTTCAGTTCTGGTGAAAAAGGTCAGAGAAAGAGTCGTGGTTTGAACAGACGACTCGTTCAGTCAAATCGTGAAGATAATCGCATAAAACAAGGGAGCAATGGGTGACTCAACGATTCGTCTCTTCAAGAAAAGAATCATGAGGTCCTCCGTCATGTACACAGGACAAAAGTTAGAATCAAATGGAGAAGGGTGATAACGGCTTACTCAACAAATCATTGGGAGACCAAACGATTCGTTAAGTGACCCGTCATGTAGCTGCAATAGTCCAAGGACCACGACTTAGGCCACAACCCATTGGGTGACACCATGAGTCGTTGCTTGACTTGTTAGGTCCCAGGTAAGTTTGTTGAACTCTAGTCACAACACGAAAGGGAACAACAATTCGTTTAATCACTTAACAAATCGTTACACTGGGCGTTATAATTTTCTAATGAACATATCTGACCAGACCCAGGATGGAATTAGGGAAAATCTAATGTGAAATCATATAAACCCAATTTCTTTTACTTTTCAAACACTCACCTATGTTTTAACCAAGAACTATTACAAACTTCAAAACCCCCTCTTCTTCATCCCCCAACCTCATTGAAAAATCCTCGATATTGCACTCCAAACATTCGCATGCACACACAATTGCACTCCCAGCTCTACTGAAACATCTTGTGAGTATATTTTTCTCGATAAATTGTGAGTATCTCTTGCAATTAGATAAGATTCTTTGGGACTCAATCTTTGATTGACCTTGAAATTGGTGGGTTAATACGGTACTCATTCATCTTGTTGTTTCAATTAGATAGTAAACCAAGGTAGCCGGTGATATCGAAGAATTGATTGAACTGGAATGTAGGGACTGGTTAACTGTGTTCTTGTGAGAATTTAATGATTCTGTGTTTGTGGAATTGAAATTGTAGTTAGTAGATGAAGATGAATGAGGTTGGGTAAACTAAAACTCTTGAGCACGAGCAACATCACGAGTCATTAGATCATCAAATGACTCATTATGTAGCTCGTCCTGAGTGGAAAATTAAATCAAGAGAACAGTGTACCTAATGACTAACCTAACGAGTCGTTGCCTTAGGTAACGACTCGTTGGGATCAGTCGTTAAGTACACTGGCCCAACATGAAGACAGAATAGTTTGTGACAACGAGGGACCTCACGAGTCGTTGCTACTGGCAACGACTGGTTTAGTAACTCGTCAGGACCACTGAGCAGTAGTTTAAAAATGTTTTTGTTTTATCTCATCTCGTATACTAACCACGTTTCCATAGGTACAATGCCTTTGAGGGGTACATCGAAGAAAGGTCCGGCAAAGAAACAAGTACCTGAACGCAGTCAACGTTCATACCGTAGACTTCGTGATAAGCCATCCTCCTCCGAAGAATGAAGTAGCTCGGAGAAAGAATATGACGTATTAGAGGAGAAGTTAGTTGAGGAGATCAACCAGGGGTAGGGCTCAACAAACTTCAAATCTGCCAGCCCTGTTCGTTGCTCGTACCCCACTGGCGAGGGATCCACCCAGCCGCACAGATGATAATGCCAGGGCTACAACTGCACTTTCTCCTGAAGCCCCCATAGTTGGGCAAAACACAGAGATAGCTGACGAGTCACATGCTCAACAAGGGGACTCTGATGATGAACTTACTGAGACTTCAAACACATTAAACGATCAACCAAGAAATGTGCGGAGATGGTGTGTTCATGGTGTGAGGGCCATATATAATAGAGATATTTCTCCTAATGATAAAGTAAATCCAAAGAAGATCATATACGAGGAGCCTAGGATAGTCACTATAGTGCTAAAAGACCTTCCAGAGCTACAAGTTGTGTTTGACAAGTACAGGTTCGGGTGGTTGACCGAGCCATCAGGAAGCTACAGCCCATGTTTAGTTCGAGAATTATATGTAGCCTACGTAGCCACACTACAACGTTTGGCATTAGGGGGCCAAGACTGGAAGAAAAGGCCCGCCTTAAATCAAGTGTTGGTTCGAGAGACTCCGGTGGACATATCTGAGAGGACGATCTCCAGGCTACTCTATGGGATAGATTATCATGCCCCCATGAACACAACCGAGTTTGACCACAGGTTATACGAGCTAAAGAAAGTTAAGACTAAGAAGCTAAATAGTGAGGAGCGCATCAGACAATATAATTAGTTGTCTCGGATCATTGGTACAATAGGTCCGTTGGTTGAATGGTTATATGGCACTGAGTCTCAGATCAAGAAGGCCACTCTAAATTTTCAAGCTATGTTTTGGTGGACACTGGTGCGGCACAGGTTGGTACCAACCAGCAATGATAACATTCTCACACCTGATAGAGCAGCATTGGTAGCTAGCTTTATGGAGGGATACGCCATCAATTTCCCGTGGTACATTGCTTAAGAGATTAAAGAGTGGGCCATAAATGACGGTACTATGATTCCCTTCCCATGCTTGATTGATAGACTCTGTCAGGAGTCAAAAGTGCCAGAATTTCCATCAGATGACCAGAGGATACTGGTTCAGATGATTATGGATATTGGGTTGATAAGAGATAAGACAAACCTAGTCTCGAGAGAAAGGAATCAGGAAGTTGCATCCGCTGGAGCAACCATATTAGTAGAGGCATTTGGCAGCGGTATGCAGACTGATGCTGCACAGTTCATTGAGTTGGTGGTTGAGCCTATTGAGGGTAGAGAGATAGGTAGCCATCCTGAGGCTACAGATGCAGCGAAAACCTCCAAACCTACTGATGTTCTCGAGTCATCATCCACCGCAGCAGCACCTAGACCACCAGTTGCTCCACCACGAGCCACTACAGCCAGCCTAGTTATGATTTCTCAGGATTTTTTAGTTTATATGGCTAGGCGGCTAGCTAAGGATGAAAAGCAGCATGCACACACGACTCTACAGGTTAAAGTTCTGATGGTGTAGGTAAAGCCTTGGGTGTCGAAAGGGTTAGAGGCATTGTCCAATTCTGTGCATGGCCAGTTAGATGCTTTTGAGAGAAGAAATGATGAGTGCCTTGCGCAGTTATAGGTGCTTGAGCTAGCAAAATGGTATGCAGAGCTAGGTGCACTTAAAGTCGAGGTGCGGGATTTGGCCTTACAACAGGTAGCGGCAGTACCTCCACCGGTGCTTCCTTTGATAGATGATGAATTTGAAGAAGAGTTACCACTGATTTTTGATTTTATCACTGAGGAACCGGTGGCACATGATAAGGGAAAGAGGCCTCATGAGGAGGCACGTTTTGAAGAAGATGATTCTCTGCTCCGTCAGCAAAAATGAGAGCAGAGTGAGATGGAGAGAGTGCTGCATGTATCGAGAGAGGAGGCTCGACAGAGAGACAAGACTGAGGTAGTGTGAGCTCGTGGAGAAGGGAAGAGCTTTGTTGGATCTAGAAATGCACTGGGCCAAGCCGGTAATTTTGGAGATAACATTGGAGGAGTATCTACACCCTCCACTAACCAGGTAGCTGACACCTAGGTCGAACAGGTATGTTCCCTATTTCCCTAGTTTTGTCTGATATATATCTGCGTCGAGGATGACACACGCTTTTCTTGATGGGGGTGGGGAGGGATACCTGTGCATGTCTTTTGCTGAACATAACTCGAGGGTTTTTCTTGTCGGATATCTTTTCCCTGGGGTGTTCCTTATCTAGTAGAATCGAAATGTTTAGGGTTTTGTGTTTTTTGTGTTTGTTTGTGTCAGTCAAAAGAAAGTTTGGTGAACTTAAGGCAATCAAGAGCTTAAATTGTTGATTTTTTTGAACTGAGAATAAGATACCCCTTCTAAAATATTTTTTATGGGTATGCTAAACTAGATAAGTATGACCTTTGTGAATCTTTGCATGGCATTGAAATTGTGAACATGTTTACGATTGTATGGTTGTACCTGAACTAGCAGTTAGTAGAAGTGATGATGTTAACCTGTGCTATGTGTGAGTGAGGTTTAATAGCTAAATTTGACTGTATGTGTCAATCTAGAACTTTCCTGGTCAGTTGAACCAAGATAGAGGATAGGAAACTAGGAAAGGATCATAGGCCGTTTTTGATTTATGAGCCCACTTTAGCCTTAAAAGACCTTTCAAAAGAAAATAAAAATCCCTTGATCCAAATGTTTGAGCTTAAATTGACTTTCTTTTTGTTTACACAAATTCACCTTCCTGCTTTTGTTAAGAATGAGTTTGTTTTGGCCCTGGTCACTCCTTGGACATTGTAAACCTCAACTCAAGAAAATCGCTTAAGTTGAGGGGTGGCTATTATAGGGGTGATTAAGAAGAGTCGGGTGGAATGAAAATTGGGTAATTAGAAAGGTAAGAGTGGATGCGGTATGCATAATGAAAAGAAGGAAATAAAATTGTTGTCAAAGAGCAAGAAAAGAAAAGAAAAGAAAGATGTGACATCAATGAATGTTGGAATAAAGAGAAACCGCACCCGTAGTTGCAAATGCAAATAAAAGAAGAAGCAAATAAAGGAAAAAGGGAGAAAATAGAAAAAAGGTTAAAAGTGTAGGCAAGACGTGCGTAGTGCCGAGGAGGGTTAAGCTACTAATTTCATATGTACCATACCCGAACCCGAGCCTACGTTACAAGCCTAGAAAGTCCTATAGTGATCCTGGTCACTTGTCTGAAAATCAAGGTATTGAAAGTAAGGCAAGCCTATGATATTGAATGCACACAGTTAGAATTTCTTTGTGAGAGCGAGTGAATCTTACCTAGTCCCAAGAGAAATATATCGAAATAATCATATACACATGTGTGAGTATCGGACTTCTTTTTGGTTAGAGCATTTGGTCAACAAAATCGTCTGCAAATTTTTTGGGTCAGTGTTATAGATTTATGTGCATGGTTGCAAGTAACAGTGTTTTTCCATGTTTTGATTCTCTTGTGTCATGGTTGGAAATTTTGCATATGCATCGTGATTTGAGTTGATATGATGAAGGAGGGGTTAGAAAATTCGATTTGAAGAATAAATGTGACTTCCCTATGTTTCCTAGAGTTCTTTCGATTGAAGCGTCGAAGTACTTTAGTTTATTTCCTTCTATTTTGTTTTTTCCTGAGGATATACAAAAGTTCTAAGTTAAGGGTGTTGATGTGTCGTGATTTTACGGCACTTTTGATGCTTAAAACCAAGAAATTATGCACATTCCGGGTATGTTTATGTAGGTATGACGTGTTTTGCGTTTAATGTTGCAGGGAAACAGGTTCGGAAGTGAACTAGGCAATTAATGCTTAAAATAACTGAACAGGTGACTTCCAGGAACTTCACGAGTCGTTGGCAATAAGCACGACTCGTTGATGAAGTCGTGGGCAACTATTGAGTTTTGAAGATGAAGAAACAGTGTACCTAACGAGTTGAGGGAATGACTCGTTACATCTGGTAATGAGTCTCGGGGAGAAATTAGTGAAGAAGTATCCAGTGAAGTTGATGGATGACATAATGAGTCGTCAATTGACTAAACGACTCGTTGGAAGACCACTGGAGCCACTCGTAGGGTGCACTGGAAATCTGAGAAGGTTGCACCATGAGAGGCCAAATGACTGGTGCCCAGGCACAACGAATCGTTATATGACCCGTTGCCATAACTGGGTTGGATGCTGACGACGGCTGATTTTAGCAAGGCACGAATCGTCACCAAGCCTGTGATCACTGACAACCTGGTTTCCAGTTTTATTAAGGAAAAGGTTTTCTTGGAACTATAAATACACTGTTTAGGTTTATTTTCGAGAGACAGTTTATTATTAGTATTTTTTTCACGTAGGATTTTGGTGTTGTACGATTATTCTTGGTTCAAGAAACAACGTTTACAATTTTGTTCTTGAATTTGAGGATCAAACGCAACATTGGAATTTATTCATCAAGTTTTGAGTTCTATTCAATTAGTTGGTTTTCTTCTACAATAATTTGTAAGTTACAATTATGATTTATTTTATATTTTGTGATTGGGATCATACAAGCATGAGTAGCTAAACCCATAACTAGGGTTGTGGAAACCAAGATGAATTAACACACATAGGTTAAACACTTAGTGATTCTTGAAAACGGGGTTTAATGCATGTATTGTTTTTCCCTTCGTTTTAATTTATTCTTGATGGTTGCAAACGTTAGGACTTTCCTTATTCTTACTTACCAGACCAAAGAGGTAGTGAATGGGAAAAGGGATTAACAACGGAGATTTGAGGATATCAACCCTCATCTAATAGCTTGAACTTGTCTGTGGATAGCTAATATGATATTAACGGTAAGGGTCAATTAAAATAAACCCGTATACGGACCGAGTTGTGTGGTGATAATCATCTAGTTAGCGGACCAACAATTTAGGTGAACCTAACTTACTGATACTGCATGTTAAACACCGAAATAGATCACTAGTGTACAAGCCTTGTGGTTATGAAGTATTGGGGAACACAATCCTAGTCAAGTAATTGAATACAAACCGAATTTGACTTAAGCATTTAGTAGTTTTTACTCATATTTAGTAGTCTATTTCTTTCCCCCTTAGGAAATAAGTAACCCGATAGTAATAGCTATTCGCATTAACTTAAGTTCTTTCCATATTTCTTGTAGGATCAACCTCAACCTTTGTTGGGTTCTATATTTGACATTTACCTCTTTATATCTCAATTGTGAGGTGTAATTTGGGTGACATCAACAAGTGATACAGTGGCCCTTTTTAAGAGCCGAATGTTGAACGCACAGGGACTGGACTAATTCAGCAAATAATCAAGTTCAAGTGCTAAGTTAACCTTCAAAAGTGTTGATTTAATAAATTTTGGATAATTGTATTTAAATCTAGGGGTGATCACAAAACAATCGGGAAACAATACAAGAAGCAACTAGAGTTAAGGCCTGATAATCATGCAATGCTACAATTCACAATGGTTCAAGTATGAAAACTTCAGTTGTTGTCTCACATAGTTAAATGCAGTATTCATGGTCTCTCAAGCCTCTAAACACAACAAACTATTCTCACACCTACATCATTGAGTGGGGATGTGACGTCCTAATTCATGAGCAATTTAACTACGTGGATGTGATTTACGGGGTTTATTCCCTTGATTATGGACTTTCGTACCTCTAATCATTTAACTTGACATAGTTTAACAACTACTTCTACGAGCGGTGATGTGACAATTCTAAGTAGGTGTCTAGCTCATCCCGTTTTATTAACCAAGCAAGGCAAATTAGGTATGATTTCTGTCCTAACCGCGAATCCTATCGTAAAGACAAGAACTTGCTCCCTACATACTTATTTTCTAGCCTAGGGTTACTCTTTTGGGATTTTACCTAAGCTTAACGAGTTTGTTTTCATGGTGATCAAGCATAAAAAAAGCAATAATGAAGAATGCACAACAAAACAACAACTAAAAACTCAAACCAAATATGAATTTAAGCATTCACATTCATATCTTGTGGCCTCAACACTAGAGGAAAGGTTTTACCCACTCATGTTCGTACAAATACTCACAAACATAATTAAAGTAAAGTACTTACAAGAGTAATTAAAATAGAATGAAAAATAATGAACCCTAGGTAGAGTTCTTCTCTTCTCCCTTCACTCCTTTCCATTCTTCTCAAAACATTTCCTGATAAATCATTTTAAAAGCTAAGTGTTTAATTTATACTAAGTGAAAAGTAAAAAAAATTCCATGGTTGAACTAGCTCCGTGTCACACACCTGGTCACATCAATCTTGCTCTGTGACACGGAGCAAACACGCAAGCTTACTGGAATTGTCGACTTGGCATTGTCATGGGCACTGAGCAACCGGTGTGGCACGAAGAACTGGTCCGCACTAGATATAGAAAACTCCCTATTAGTTTATGAAAAGGTTTCTAATGTCTTTATAAATATCCTTTACATTTTACTTTAGTTAGAGAAGGACGGAATTGAGTTAGTAGACGTGTAAATAGTTATTTTTGTGAATTTTTATCAAGTGTTGAGGAGCAATTCTTGGGATTAAATTCTTGATTTCTTACATTGATTTTAAGGTTGTTCTTAGATATTCAAATCTGATTTCCTTCCAATTGTCATTGTAAGTATTTAATTATATGTTTGTCTATGAATGCGAATTACAATCTTACAACCACGAGAGGCTAAAACCTCTACAACTAGGGGTTGTGGGAACCATGGAGGATTAGCAAATTAGGGTAGCACAAAAGTGATTCAAAACCAATGCGAAAAGCTTGTATTGTATTCTCTTCATGTTTAAATGTTTCTTAATGGTGTACAACATTAGAACTTGTCTGAATTCTTTACTTGCTTTAACCTAGAGAAGTAGAGATTAGGAAAAGACAATTACAACAAAGCCTTGATCTTTACGAGCATTGTATTAACTTGATCTATGGTCACATGATAGTTAAATTTGAAACATATTGATAACGGTTAGTTTTAAATTATTCGTGAGACCTAACCCGATGATTGAGTATGGTCATCCAATAGGGATGAAGCAGTCATTTTGATGAACCCTATTTATCAGTTCTATAAGTAAGCATTCAAATTGATCACGTGTGTATACCTGAAGTAATTATGAATCCATGGGGAACACTTACCCTAGTTGTTTTCATATCTGGATGTTAAATCACAATTATAATCTTTGCTTTTACATTGTTTTCTTGAAATCTCCAAATTAGAGATAACTTACCAACAAGTTCTCTTACCAGTATTAGTCTAGATATTACCCTATTCCCTGTGGGTTCGACTCCAACCTCTTAGTTGGGTTCTTTATTGACATCGTCCGCTTCATACTTTTCCACGAAGTGTGAGTTTGAGCATTGTATAAAAGTGGCGTCGTTCGCTGCATGTGAGGCAACCCATAGGGTGAAGTCTGAGCAGTCATAGGTATGTTCCCTTCCCTCTACGCTTACATTCTATGCTTTAGGGATGAAGCGAGATTTTTAAAAAGGGAAAGGAGTGTACTTGGATTTTTGCTTTTTGGGGATTTTCATTCATCCGGGGATTTTTCTTGCCGTATTTCTTTTTCCTCAGGCATCATATCTAGTAGAACCGACATGTTTAGGATTTTAGTTTTGTGTGATTTATGTTTACTTAGAAAGTAGCTTAGGAGTACTCAACCAATAAAGTGCACTAGATTTGATATTTTTGAAAAATTAACCCTGTTAAAATTTTTTTTGATGAATTAGCTGTGTACTTGTGATTGCATGGATGATTTCTATGGATCTTTTTATGTCATTTAGCATATTAGAATATGTATATTTTTTAATAACTAAACCAGACAGGTAGAGTGAATATAAATCATGTACCATGAGTGAGTGAGGTCTGATACCTAGCTCAATACTATGTAGAGGATCTAGAAATTGCCCGATTGGTCTTTGCATAGGTTTAGGATCATAGGCCATTCTTGTTGAGCCCATTTTTAGCCTAAATAACCCTACCGAAATCATATGATTCCCTTGATCCAAATTTTTTAGCCTTAAATAGACCATTTCTTTATCAATCAATTAGTCATATCCATTTTTATAATGAACTTGTTTGGCCCTGATCCCTCCTTGGACATTGTGAACCTCCACATAGGCAAAATACCTAAGTTGAGGGTGGCTAAAGCAGGGGTGCATAAATAATGGGAAGGTGCAAAAGAAGAGAAAAGAAAAAGGTGAAAAATGAGGTGTGATGTGAAAAAAGAAAGAAAAATTTAAAATGATAATAAAAAAGAGAATATGCATGAAAAGGTTGCAAACAAACCAAACTCATACAAGTGTATAAAAAAGGCTGAAAAGGGAGGAAAAAGTGAAAAAAGTAAAAGGGTGGAAAAAGTGAAAAGAAAACATAAAAGAATGGAGTCGCATGTATGTAGTGCCAAGGAGGGGTTTAGTCACTCAAAAGATTTCATATCTACCTTACCCAGTCCAAAAGCCTACTTTACAAGCCAAAGCAAGTCCTATAGTGATCCTAACCTAACCATCTAACAGACCAAAGTAGAGAAAATAAGGGCAAGCCTATGGTATCCAATATGCAGTATTTGGAACTTCTTTGTGAGAGTGAGAGTCTCGCTTGTTCAGTCCCATGTCATATATTTTGCTATATCTGAGAGTGGGGACTTCGTTTGTTGTGAGGGTACATGGGTTGTGTTTAACTTTACCAGTGCTATGTGTGAAAAGCATTGGTGATGACTTGGCTACATGTTAATAGCTAGATGACATGTCTTAATCCCTATTTATCATGTTTTGTGGTTTCTTGTAGTGCATGTGCCAATTTGGATCATGGGTGAAGGGTCAAAATCTTTTGGAGACACAGTACAATTTTTTTTTGATATTGGCTGTAGTGTCCTAGGTTTATTTTCTAGTTAAGCATCGTGTTTAGTTTTTCTTTTTCTTTGCCTGAGGACATGCAAAACTCTTAAGTTGAGGGTGTTGCTGTGCTGTGGGTTTACAACACTTTCGACGCTTAAAACTAAGAAAATAGCATGGACTTAGGTACGTTTATATGAATATAAGGCACTTGTACTTTGATTTCAGGGAAAATAAGTGTTGGAGCAAAGATGTGCAAAAGAAGCCTTAAAATGCAGAAAATCAGCCAAAGTACCAGTCTCAGTGCGAGTCGTATCTTGAATGTACGAGTCATACTGAGAATCGTAATAAAAGTCAGAAGTCTGAATTGCAAAGAAGGCAACCTACGACTCTCAGTACGAGCCGTACAAAAATGGTACGAGTTGTAACTAGAGTAGTGAAAATATTTAAAAGAAATTGCACAAAGGTAGACTCCTGGTACGGATGGACCCACGAACCATGGCACCAATGTACGAATCGTATCAGGAGTCGTGGTGACTTTCAGAGGACTTTTTGTTCTTGGAAGAACTTCAGACAGTATAGATTGTACGAGTCATGGCAAGAAGGTGTGAGTCGTACCGTAACACTCGTGAAGAATTCCAGAAGATGTTAAGTTTCTCAAGGCCAAACCACAAAAGCAATGTATGACTCATAGGATGAAGGTACGAGTCATACCAGCATGCCAACACTTAGCCAAATCTGCAGCAGCCAAGAACTTACGGAGAGCAGGTACGACCCATACAATCCTGCTATGGGTCGTAGGACCAATCGTGGCACAGTCGTCACCAGATATGAAAACTCCCTGTTAGCTTAAGAAAAGGTTTCTAATGTCAGTGTAAATATCCTTTACGTTTTATTTTTGTTAGAGAAGAACCAAATTGAGTTAGTAGACATGTGAATAATTATTTTTGTGAATTTTTATCAAGTGTTGAGGAGCAATCCTTGGGATCAAATTATTGATTTATTACATTGTTCTTGAGGTTGTTCTTAGATAATCAAATCTGATTTCCATCCAATTGTCAATGAAAGTATTTAATTATTTTTTTCTATGAATGCGAATTACAATCTTACAACCATGAGAGGCTAAAACCTCAACAACTAGGGATTGTGGGAACCATGCGGATTAACAAATTAGGGTTGCACAAAAGTTATTGAAAACCAATGCGAAAAGCATGTATTGTATTCTCTTTATGTTTAAATGTTTCTTAATAGTGTACAATGCTAGGACTTGCCCGAATTCTTTACTTGCTTGAACCTAGAGAAGTAGAGATTAGGAAAAGACAATTACCAAAAAGCCTTGATCTTTACGATCATTGTATTAACTTGAGCTGTGGTCGTAGGATAGTTAAATTTGGAACATATTGATAACGGTTAGTTTGAAATCACTCATGAGACCTGACCCAATGATTTAGTATAGTCATCCAATAGGGACGAACAAGTCATTTGGATGAATCCTAGTTATCAGTTCTACAAGTAAGCATTGGGATTGATCACGTGTGTATACCCCAAGTAGTTATAAACCCATAGGGAACACTTACCCTAGTTGTTTTTAAATCATGATTTAAATCTCAATCATAATCTTTTATTTTACATTGTTTTATTGAAACCCCAAATTCGAGATAACTCACCAACAAGTTTACTAACATGCATTAGTCTAGATATTACCCTATTCCCTGTGGGTTTGACCCCAACCTGGGTTCTTTATTGACAACATCCACTTCATACTTTTCCAGAAAGTGTGAGTTTGAGCATTATCAGAGATCAATATGAATTTCATCACAGGGTTAACTCACATACATCGACAGTATGACTTTATTTGGGTAGTTGTTGACAGGTTGACTAAAGCAGCCCATCTTCTACTAGTCAAAAATACCAACTCAGCGGAGGACTATGCCAAGTTGTACATTCGGTAGTTAGCTCGGTTGCATAGGGTTCCCTTGTCCATCATATCATATAGTTGTACGCAGTTCACCTCCCAGTTTTGAAAGTTGTTTCAGAAGGGACTTAGTACTCAGGTCAAGCTTAGCACAACTTTTCACCCATAGACCGATGGTCAGGCTGAGCGGACCATTCAAACTCATGAAGATATGTTGAGAGCATGTGTGATTGATTTTAAAGGTAGTTGGAATGACCATTTACCTCTTATAGAGTTTGCTTACTGATAATGCTCAAACTCACACATCCTGGCAAAGTATGAAGTGAACGTTGTCAATAAAGAACCCAACAAAGAGGTTGGGGTCGAACCTACCGGGAATAAGGTAAGATTTAGACTAATGTCGGTACCTAAACTTGCTGGAAATTTATCTCCAAATTGGGGGTATTCAAAGAAAAATAATATTAAAGAAAGATTATAATTGTGGTTGATATCAAGATTTGAAAATAACACTAGGGCAAGTTTTCATTCATAACTACTTCAGATATACACACGTGATCAATCTCAATGCTTACTCGTAGAACTGATAACCAGTGTTCATCCAAATGATTGGTTCGCCCTATTGGATGACTATAATCAATCATTGGGTTAGGTCTCATGAGCTCTTTCTTTATTGTTATCAATATGTTCCAAATTTTACTATCCTGCGACCACAGCTCAAGTCCTAACGTTTTACACTATTAAGAAATGTTTAAAGATGAAGAGAATACAGTACAATCTTTTAGCATTGGTTTTGAATCACTTTTGTGTAACCCTATTTCGTTAATCCACCATGGTTCTCATAACCCCTTGCTATGGAGGTTTTAGCCTCTTATGATTGTAAGATTATAGTTTGAATTTATAGACAAACACATAATTAAATACTTACGACAATAATTGGAAGAAAGCCTACATTGAATATAAATGAACAATCTCAAGAACAATTGATGGAATAAAGTGTTTGATCCTAAGAAATGCTCTCCAAAAAATGATAAAAATTCACAAATATTATTCTTCACACGTCTCTACTACTTCCTTTTTATCTTCCCTCTCTCTAATTTGCTCCTCTATTACATAGAAATTAAGGGTATTTATAATAGTAGAGTAAACCTTCCTTGTTCCTTCATGGAGTGGAATTGGGATTTGTAACTCCTTTTTCTAGTTGAAGTAGGATTTGACGTTTTAAAATTAACCTAGAAAAGTATTTATACAAATGATTTGATCTTTTTCCTAAATTAACAGGGAAACTAATTTAACTGTCGTTGCCTGATCCTATGACTCATACCATGCACCTACGAGTCGTAGCTTCCTCTCGTACAATGCTCAGCAGCCTTGATGGTTAAGTCTTAGAAGTTGGTACGGCTCGTACAATGCTCTTACGAGTCATACGATGCATGTCGTGGTCTGATCTCGTTAAGTCGGGCATCCTCTGAATATTTTCATGAGTGTTGTGGTACAACTCGTACCTTGATATCACAACTCATGACTGCTTCATGCCCTAGGATCTGCCAATCACATTTTCTATGAAGTTCACCATAGCTCTTTGGTGCGAGTCGTATGTGATCATCACGACTCGTATATTCCATTCATACCATGAGCTCAAAAAAGTGCAATATTTTTGTAATTTTCCACGATTGCTATTGTATGACTTGTACCAAGAGACGTACATGGCCAGTGCCTTATTCAGTTTCTCTGAATTTTATCATGGATGCTATGTATGGCTCATACTTCCAAGGTACAACTCATACTAAGATATGTAATTTCACCATTTTCAACACTCTTTTCTATTCTTTTGCACAGTTCAACTCCAATACATAATTTTTCTAAAAACAAAGTAAATGTGCATCATATATGTATAAACACATCTAAGACCATGCATATTTTCTAAGTTCTAAGCGTCGAAAATGCTGTAAACTCACAGCACATCAACACCCTCAACTTAAGACTTTTACATGTGCTCAGACAAAGAAAACAAAAAACTACACACGACACTTAACTAGAAAATAAACCTAGGATACTACAGCCAACAATTAATCAAAATTTGCACTATAAACTCAAACAACTTTTGACCATTTTTCCCATGAACCAAATCAATGCATGCATATCAAGCAACCACAAAACATGATAAACAGGGACCAAGATATGTCATCTAGCTATTAACAGATAGCCAAGTCATCACCAATGCTTTTCACATAGACAAAAGGTAGAGTTAAACACAAACCATGCACCCTCACAGCAAATGAAGTCCCCCCACTCACAATATAGGAATATATGAAACATGGGACTGAACAAGTAAGAATCTCACTCTCACAAAGAAGTTCCAAATACTGCATGTCGGATACCACAGACTTGCCCCTATTTTCTATAATTCGGTTTGTCATATGGTTAGGCTAGGATCACTATAGGCCTTGAATCGGCTTGTAATGTAGGCTTTCAAGCTGGGTATGGTAGATATGAAATCTTTTTAGTGACTAAACCCCTCCTTGGAACTACATACATGTGGCTTGATTTGTTCACTTTTTCACCTTTTTTGCTTTTTCCACTTTTTCCTCCCATTTCATCCTTTGTATGCACTTGTATGAGTGTGGTGTGTTTCTTCAAACTTTTCATGCATCTTTCCCTTTCTACATTTTCTTTTTCAATTTTTTTCTTTTTTTTCTTTTATCTTTTATCACACCACACCTTATTTTATACCTTTTTCTTTTCTCTTCCTTTTTCACCTTCCCAATATTTATGCACCCCTACTATAGCCAACCTCAACTTAGGCATTTTGCCTATGTTGAGATTCACAATGTCGAAGGAGGGACTAAGGCCAAAATAGGTTCATTATAAAAATAGGTATGGTTAATTCATTAATCAGGGAAAAATAATTCATCTAAGGCTCAAAATCTGGATTAAGGGAATCATATCATTTTGGTAGGTTCAGTTAAGCTAAAAATGGGCTAAACAAAAATGGATTATGATCCTTTCCTAATGAACGATCCTAAAACCTATGTAAAGACCAATCAAGCAAGTTCTTGATCCTCTACATAGTATTGAACTAGGTATCAGACCTCACTCACTCATGGTACATGTCTTGCATTCACTCTACATGTCTGGTTTATACATGGCTAACAAAAACTATTCATTCTAATACACTAAATGACATAAAAAGATCCACATAAATCATGTTTTGCAATCACAAGTACATAGCTAATCATTAAAAAAAAATTAAAATAGGGTAAACTTTTTTTCAAATTCAAAACTAGTGCAATTTATTGGCTGAGTAATCCTAAGATACTTTCTAATTAAAAAAAATCACGAAAATAAAATTCTAAACATGTCGTTTCTACTAGATAGCATGCCTGAGGGAAAAGAAACACGACAAGAAAAACCCTCGGATGAATCAAAATCCCAAAAATACAAGTACACCCCCTCCACTATTTAAAAAGCATGCTTCTTTCCCAAAGCATAGAATGTATAGAAGAAGGAAGAGACATATTTTCAGCCACTCAAACTTCACCTTCCATGGGTTGCCTCCTATGCAGCGCTTGCTCTAACATCATAGACGATGTAGATCTCTTGATTACTCAGAATTCATCAAGAAACTTGGACTCATCCTCTACTATCTTAAATGCTTACCTTTGCCAAGAAGTGCCCTGGATGAGACAAAGCAAAAGAAATGAAAATGTAAAAGAGGAAATAACAACCAAAAGTTAAATACTGCACTAATCTAATCTTAAGTCGTATTCTCCGGCAACGGCGCCACTTTTTGATAACACTTAAACTCACAGGAAAAGTATGAAATAGACATTGTCAATAAAAAACCCAACAAAGAGGTTTGAGTCGAACACAAAAGGAATATGGTAAGATCTAGACAAATGTCAGTACTTAAACTTATTAGTAAGTTATCTCCAAATTGGGGGGTTTTAAAAAAACAATATTGGAGAAAGATTATAATTGTGGTTGATATCAAGATTTTGCAAATAACTAGGGTATGTGTTCCCCATGGGTTCATAACTACATCGGGTATACACATGTGATCAATCCCAATGCTTACTCATAGAACTAATAACTAGGGTTCATCCCTATGGGATGCCTATACTCAATCACCGGGTGAGGTCTCATGAGAAATTTCTTTCAAAACGTCATTAATATGTTCAAAATTTAACTATCCTACAACCACAACTCAAGTTAATACAATGATCATAAATACCAAGGCTTTGTTGTAATTCTCTTTTCCTAATCTCTACTTCTCTAGGTTCAATCAAGTAAAGAATTTAGGCAAGTCCTAACATTGTACACCGTTAAGAAACATTTAAAGATGAAGAGAATAGAATACAAGCTTTTAGCATTGGCTTTGAATCACTTTTGTCTAACCCTATTTTTTAAACCACCATGGTTCCCACAACCCCTAGTTTTAGAGTTTTTAGCCTCTCATGATTGTAAGATTATATTTTGCATTCATAGACAAACACATAATTAAATACTTACAATAATAATTGAAAGAAAACCTGCTTTGAATATCAATGAACAATCTCAAGAACAATTAATGAAATCAACCGTTTGATCCTAAGAAATACTCTGCAAAACATGATAAAAATTCACAAATATTATTCTTCATGCGTCTCTACTACTTCTTTCTTAGCTTCCCTCTCACTAATAGGCTCCTCTGTTACATAGAAATAAAGGGTATTTATAATAGTAGAGTAAGCCTTCCTTGTTCCTTTATGGAGTGGAATTAGGGTTTGTCACTCCTTTTCCTAGTTGAAGTGGGATTTGACTTTCTAAAATTAACCTAGAAAAGTATTTATACAAATGATTAGAACTTTTTCCTAAATTAATAGGGAAACTAATTTAACTTCTGCTGCCTGATCCTACGACTCGTACCATGCACCTATGAGTCGTAGCTTCCTCTTGTACAATGCTCAGCAACCTTTAATTTTGTTAAGTCCTGGAAGTTGGTACAACTCATACAATGTTCTTACGAGTCGTACAATGCATGTCGTGGTCTGATCTTGTGAAGTTGGGCATCCTATGAACATTTTCACGACTGTTGTGGTACAATTTGTACCTTGATATCATGACTCATGACTTCCTCATGCCCTAGGATCTTCCAATTACATTTTCTCTGAAGTCCGCCATAGCTCTTTGGTGCAAGTCGTATGTGTTCATCATGACTCATATCTTCCATTCGTGCCATCATATCAGACAAGTGCAATATTTCTGTAATTTTCCATGACTGCTATGGTACGGCTCATACCTAAAGTCATACATGGCTAGTGCCTTATGCAATTCCTCTGTATTGTTTCATGGATGTTATGTACGACTCGTACTTCCAAGGTACAACTCGTACTAAGATCTGCAATTTCACCATTTTCAACACTCTTCTTTCTTCTTTTGGCATTTTCAACTCCAATACATAATTTTCACGAAAACAAAGTAAAAGTGCATCATATATCATATAAACACACATAATACCATGCATTTTCTATATTTTAAGTATCGAAAATGATGTAAACTCGCAACACATCATAACAACAATTACCACTCCAACATTGAGATGACTCAATTTGAGGCTCTTTATTAGCGAAGATGTAGATCGCCTATTGGTTGTTTTGAAGTTGGTGAAGCTACATTGATAGGGCCATATTCAGTTCATGAGTGTCCGCGAAACGAATGTATGCCCGGATCACAACGAGAACAAGGCCCGAGAGACCCTAAGTCGACCTATGGCATAAGCATGCCTCTAAATCAACCAAGAGAATGAAAAATCGACAGTACAATCATATCGGAAGTCTAGCTTAAATATAACATCAGAATATAAAATCCAAGAGTGAATATATAAATATGTCTAAATAGCCTCTAAATATGACTAGTTGATAGTGCAAGACCCCAACTAACTCAACAAGATGAAAACTGAAATACATAAGAAAAGATAGATAGTCGGGTCCTAAAAGAAGGACTAACCAGCCCAGGCAGACGCTAACTGCGATAAACTGTCTGGGAGTGGGGCTGAAGGCGAGATTTCGGGTCTGTATCATGAAACAATACAGCATAGAAGTATGCGGTCAGTACGTGGAATATACCGAGTATGCAAGGTAAGTAAAACCGCTAAAGTAAGTAAAAATCCTTTTAAACACAATGTGTTAATTAAACATAAAGTAGGTCTTGCATGCATTCTTTAAAATCATATTCTTTTCATAACATGACAATACATAGCTTCATAACATCAAACTGACTCGAATGACTCAAAGCTGAAATATGACATTTATAGAAAAGCTAAACATTGAGTCAAGCCTTACTTTTAGAAGTTGCATGAGTATATAATAATCATGAGTAATGAATATCAATATACGGAATCATATAGAACAATAGGAGACTCATCAATTAACCGACATACCATGTGATAGAGCTTACGTGGTGTTGCTATTACACTCAAGTTGGCAAAGTAATCCAAAACCTTGTCAGGGCTAAGGACACTACCATGATATAGGTATCAAGCTCAAGGGCCATTAGGGTCGAGGATAGTTCTGAGAGGGAACCCAATAATATAGCCAGTATCCAACCTGCGTTTGGCGCATAGTTCTGGGGCATAGGGTGATCGACCCTTATCCAACTCAGTGCTAGACTCTTCTACCAAAACATACATTGCTCTACATCTTATATAACAAAGCTCAACATCATTTATTGACGAAGCTCAATGATCAAATACATCTCAAATACGAAATGCATATGAGAAGTTTTAGTTCAAAACATACCACAAGCTGAAAACATACATGGGAGCCTTTGCTCCAAAAACCATGTTCTAAGCTATGCATAGGAAGAATTAACTCAAAACATATCATAAGCTAGAATATAAAAATTTGAAGTCTTCACTCCAAAACAATGTGGTAAGTTTAGTTCGGGAAAATCTTCATTTAAACTTAAACATGTCGGTATTGCCCAAAGCTTTATCAGACTTAGAAATACTCAAGTCTTATTGAAAACATAATTATAAACATGGGTAGTTTCAAATTATGTTTTTCATCATAATATCTCATCATTATCACATTTACTTCCCAAATCTCAATTTTCATGATCATCTCATCAATCAGCTTCAATATTCATAAGGCTAGAAATATGGTACTAATTGAAATCATTATAAAATCATCTCATGCTTCACAATTTGATAATAAAATTGTAATCAATTCATACCCATGTAAGGAAATTGAAGATTCATGCATTTGGGTGAAAACCCCATAACTTGATCATAGGAAATTCTCATATTTATATAGAAATTGGGCATGAGTGTAGAAGGAAACACCTACTCATAACCCTACATACTTGGAACGGATTGATTCTACCCACTTCTCTGGTGCAAGAAGAGTTGAATGAAACCTTGAGGGCTTGCTCTAGTCACCTCCTCAACCTCTCAAGTTTGCATGCATGGAAGGACTAACTTAGAATAGGTTTTCCCCTCCTAAAACCCACTAAAAGCAGGCCTTAAAGCAACATAGTTTAGGCCCAGCAGGAACTTAGGAATTACGAAAGGACCTTACTAATTTCATGAAATTGCTGCCAAGTGGTCCTAGCGGACAACTGACGACTCGTGGTCGGGGCAATGACTCGTCACCCTGCTCGTCAAGTACACTGCCTTGCCTATCCTCCTGGGCTCATAATGGTTAACACCATGACTCGTTAGGGTTGACCAAGACTCGTGGTAACTAGTTGTTAAGTACAACGCCTAACCCCCTTTATTTCTCACTCACCTTTTCCCATGACTCGTTACCTCCTCCAATGAGTCGTAGTCAGCTTCCATCAGTTACACTGCCAATCCAAATTTCCCAAATATATACCCTACTCCCACGATTCACTAATGACTCATTAGGCTGTCCCTCCACGAGTCGTGAAGATGACTCATCCGAGAGGCTGCAATCAAGTTTCCCACTTTTCCCCGTTTCAATTCCTAGGTCCGATCTTTGAGCTCCTGGGGTATAACAATGAGGCTACGGATAAAGTTCAGCTTATAAGGGAAAGGCTGAAAACAGTCATTGGCAAAAAGTCCTATATAGATGTGAAGAGGAGAGATCTTGAGTTTAAAGTTGAGGATTGGGTGTTTAGATATGTCTCCCGTAAAGGAGTGATTAGATCGGCGGGAAAAAAGGGAAGCTTAGTCACCGATATTTTGGCTCTAATCACAAGATTTTTGAGATGTATTAGCATGATGGCATATGAGTTCGAGTTTCCCTCAGAGTTAGCTTCAGTACATCCAGTTTTCCATGTTTCGCTCTTGAAGAAGTGCGTGGTGACTGACTTGGTTTGTTACGATGGAGAATATAGGTGCGAAGTATAGCCTTAGCTATAAGGAGGTACTAGTTGAAATTCCTGATCGTCACGTTCGAAAGTTGAGGAATAAGGATGTAGCTTCAGTAAAGGTTTTCTAGAGGAATCAGCATATTGAGGGGGCTACATAGGAAGCTGAGCAGATAACGATGGCTAAGTATCCGCATCTTTTTCCTTTCGACTCGATTTCAGCTTAAGGTATAAGTTTTCTCGTTGATACTTTGTTTAGTTTCATCTCTAGTTCATGTCTCTTAGTTTCCTGTATGTTAGTGATTATATGTGTGATTCATGAATTCAGTTCGGTCAAATGTTCGATCCGGGTCAGTCTCTCCATGAGTATTTGAGGTTTTCTCCCAAGGAGATGGTGTGCTCGATACTAGGTTCGTTTGTGTCTTCCAGATGTTGATGGTTTAAAGAGCTGGATATTGCATGAGGCAAATAGTACCATATATTCAATCCATCTGGGATCCACGAAGATGTATCGAGATTTACAAGAAATCTATTGGTGGGATGGCATGAAGAAGGAGATTGTAGAATTCGTAGCAAGGTGTCCAAATTTCCAACAAGTAAAGGTTGAACATCAATGGCTGGGAGGTACCTCGGGATATTGGTATTCCTACTTGAAAGCGGGGAAAGAGATCAGCGCCGTTCCTTAACAGGATTACCTCGTAGTTGCCGACACTACGATTCTATTTGGGTAATTGGTAAACGAGGGTTGACCCAGGCTGCACACACTTTCTATGGGTCAAAACCACACAGATTCAGCCAGAGATAATTACGTCAAAGCTGTATATCCCAAGTTGGTGCGATTACATGGAGTACCCTTGTCTATTATCTCAGACTGAGTACCAGTTTACCTCTCAGTTTTGGCTGTCTTTTCAGAAGGGCTTGGGACTCAGATCAAACTCAGCACAACATTCTACCTGCATAAATATTGAAAATTAAAAAAAAAAACAATCCAGACTCTCGAGACATGCGAGCATGTGTGCACAGACTTCAAGAGTAGTTGGGATGATCATTTACCTCTGATCATTTTTGCTTCCTAACAGCAGTTATCACTCTAGCATCCAGATGGCACCGTTCGAGGCTCTTTATGGGTGGAGATATAGATAGCCCATTGGATGGTTTGAGGTTGGTGAGGCAGCTATGATAGGGCCTGATTCGGTACATGAGAGTGTGGTGAAGGTTCAGATGATAAGGGACAGGCTGAAAATTGCTCAGAGTTGTCAAAATGTCATATGCTGAGTAGAAGAGATTTGGAGTTCGAAGTGGATGATTGGGTATTTTTGAAGGTATCTCCCTTGAAGGGATTCATCTTTTGTTCGAAAAAAAAGGAAAACTTAGCCCTTCTACGTTGGTTCCTGTCAGGTTATGAGAAGAGTTGGTAAGGTAGCAATGGGTGGACTTGCCATTAGAGTTATTTTCAGTTCATCCCATCTTTCATGTATCGCTCTTGAAAAAGTGCTTGGGTGATCGACTTTAGTTGTCGGTGGAAAGTATTAGTGTGAGAGATAGTCTCAGTTATGAGGAAATTCCAGTTGCAATCTTGGATCGTCAGGTTCGAAGGCTGAGAACAAAAGTAGCTGTGCAAAGGTGTTATGGAGAAATCAGCATGTTGGGGGAGCTGCTTGGAAGCCAAAGCGGATATGATGGCTAATGGCTAAATACCCTCACATGTTCCCTACTGGCTCAGTTTCAGTTTGAGGTATCAGTTTTTGCCCTAATTCTCTAATCAATTTCCATGTTCAGTTCATGTGTGCAAGTTTAATTTATGTTATGATAGATGTATGTGATGTCTGAATTTGATTAAGCTATGTAGTTCTTTTCGGAGGTAGTAATTCCTCCAGTTTTCGATTTAAATGATCAGTATTTGAGTGTGATAATTGTATGTTTATGCTTTCTTCTTTTTTCCAATATTCGAGGACGAATGTTCTCAAGGGGGAGATATTGTTATACCCCGAAAACTTAAAGATTAGACCTGGGAGTTAAAACGAGAAAAAATGTGAAATTGGTGTTGCACGTATAGGACGAGTCGTAGGACGACTTGTGAGGACAGCCCACGAACCGTCAGGTCACTCGTGGGGAGACCAGTGAAGAGCAGGGATGTTTTGAAGAGAAGGATCCCCACGGGCATGGCAACGACTCGTGGTTAGACCCCACAAGTCGTCAGGTCATCCATGGGGTGGGTTAGAAGGAAAGAAGGGGAAATTAAGACAATGTACCTAACGGAAGCTGACGATGGCTCATTGGGTGAGGTAAAGAGTCGTGGTGTAAGTCGTGGGGTGATTTATGTGTAAAGTGAAGTAATTGAGGCAGTGTACTTGACGAGCCAGGCAACGAGTCGTTGCCAAGGACCACAATCCGTCAGGGCGTCCGTTAGGACCCCATGGTAGTATTTTCCCGTGAATTCAGTAAGGGTCTTTTAGTAATTTCTAAGTTCCTAAGACCTATACTACATCGTTTAAGGCTTGTTTTGAAGGGTTTTAAGAGGGGAAAACCTATTCTAATTTATTTCATTCCATGCATGCAAACTTGAGAGGTTGAAGAGGTGATTTAGAGCAAGTCTTCAAGGTCTCCATTGGAATCTCATCTTGGGTAATCAGAGAAGTGGTAGAATCATCCCTTCTAGGTATGTAGGGTTATGAGTGGGTGTCTTCTTACACACCCATGCCCAATCTTTATCGAATCATGAAAATCTCCTATGATCAAGTGTGGGGTTTTACCCGAATGCATGAATCTATAGNGGTGTCTTCTTACACACCCATGCCCAATCTTTATCGAATCATGAAAATCTCCTATGATCAAGTGTGGGGTTTTACCCGAATGCATGAATATTCAATTTCTTTACATGGGTATGAATTTATTATGATTTTATTATCGAATTGTGAAGCATGGTCTGATTTTACAATGATTTCAATTAAAATTGTGTTTCTAGCTTTTATGAATGTTGAAGCCCATTGACAATATTATCATGAAAAGTAAGATTTATGAAGTAAATGTGATAATGATGAGATATTATGATGCAAAGTATGATTTGAAACTACCCATATTTATAATTATGTCTTTAATGAAATGAGCAATTCTAAGTATGATAAAGCCTTGGGAAATACCCACATGTTGATTTCAAATGATGATTTTTCTGAAATAAGCTTACCATATTGTTTTAGAGTGAAGTCTCCCAAATTCCATATTTTAGCTTGTGGTATGTTTGAGTTAAATCATCCTACGTATAGCTTACCACATGGTTTTGGATCAAGGGCTCCGAAGTATGTTTAGCTTGTGGTATGTTTTGAACTAAAGTTTCTCACATGCATGAATTTGATTGAGATGTATGTTATTATTGAGCTTCATCAATAGAAAATGTTGAGCTTTGTTATATATGATGTAGAGCATATGCATGTTTTTGGGAGAACAATCTAGCACCGAGAGGGATAAGGGTCGATCACCCTATGCCCCAGAACTACGCGCCAACATAGATTGATACTATTATATGTCTTAGGACCTCCCTTGTGATATTCCCTTTGCCCGAATGAGCCTTCATCTTGATATCGATATTATGGTAGCGTCCTTAACCCTAGAAAGGTTTTGGATGGCTCTGCCCACTTGAGTATGATAGTCGGGACCATGTAAGCTCTATTGTGGTATGTCGGTTAAGTTATGAGCCTCCCATTGTCTTATATGATTCTGAACTTGCATATTCATTACTCATGGTTATTATATACTCATGCATGTTCCAAAAGCAAGGTTTGACTCTATGTTCAGCTTTTCCATAAATGTTATATCTTAGATTTGAGTCATTCGAGATAGTTAATGTTATAAAGCTATGTATTGTCATGTTATGAAAAGATCTTGTAATACCTCGGGAACCCAAGGATCAGACCCGGGAGTCGAACGGGAAAAATCTGGAAAATGATGCAACAGTTGCAGAATGGGTCACTGAATGATTCGTGAGGAGGCCTAACGAGTCGTCAAGTGACTCGTGGGGAAGGCCTGAGATGATGAAGGACTCGAGATCCTCACGGGTGATGTAAAAACTCGTGGTCAGTCACCACGAGTGGTCATGTCAGTCATGGGGTGGTTCTAGAGAAAATGGTAAGGGTTATCCAGTGTACTTAACGGATGACGAGTCGTTGCCAGTCCTAACGACTCTCTAGGAGGGTCATTGTTGAGAAAATGAATTTGCATGAGTGATGAGGTAGTGTACTTGATGGGTGAACCAATGGATCGTATGCCTAGGTGACAAGTCGTCAGGTCGTCCTTTAGGACCCCCTAACATTTATTTTTTGCGAATTAGTAAGGGCTTTCTCGTAATTTCCTAAGTTTCTAATACCTATACTATATCGTTTAAGGCTCGTTTTTGTGGGTTTTAAGCAGGGTAAAACCTATCCTAAGCCATTATTCTCCTTCATGCAAGTTTGAAGGTTTGAAGAGGAGATTCAAGGCAAAATCACAAGGTTTCCATTGGAATCTAAGCTTGGGCTATTAGAGAAGTGTTTAAATCATCCCTTCTAGGTATGTAAGGCTATGAGTGGGTGCTTCCTTCCACACCCATGCCCATTCCCTATCAATTTGCGATTGGTTTGTAATAATCAAGTATGGGTTTTCATTTAATTGCATGATTCTTACATTTCTACTCATGGGTATGATTAAATGGAGTTGACATTGGTGATTTACTAAGCTTGGGCGGATTCTAACTTAAATTCTTTTACAAAATTGCCTTTTTAAAATTGAATCTAAAATGCCCATGTGTGGGTAGTTCCTAATAGAGTGTGATGATGATAGAGTAGATGATGAAAAGCACGTTTTCAACCTTACCCATATTTTTGGTGATGTTTTCAAAAGAAGATTAAATGGACCCTAGTATGATGAAGCTTTGGGTGGTGCCCAATGTTGAGTATAAATGACGATTTTCTTGAATCGACCTTATTACCTGGTTTTGGAGTGAAATCTTTCGATTATAATGTTTTCAAAAGAATTGCATGGGTTCAAGCATGACAAATCTTTGGGAAATGCCCACACGGTTATCTCAATTGATGAATTTTCCGAGACAAGCTTACCACATCATTTGAAGATTATCCTCCCAACTTATACTCTTTAGCTTGTATGTTTTGATATAAAGCATTGCAAATGCATGATTTCATTATTGAGCTTTGTCAAGGGACAACGTTGAGCTTCATTTTTTTTGCATGATGTTGAGTCAATGCATGATCTCATCTTGAGATTAGTCAATAGACGATGTTGAGCTTCGTTATATACGATGTAGAGCACTACATATTTTTGGGAGAAGAGTGTAGCACCGAGCGGGTTAAGGGTCAATTACCCTAAGCCTCAGAACTACGCGCCAATGTAGGTTGATACTATTATATTACTTTGGGACCTCCTTGTGAGCTATCCCCTGCCCTGATTGGGCCCTGATCTTGATATCGATATCATGGTATCGTCCATATCCCTAGAAAGGGTATGGACGGCTCTACTCACTTGATTGTGAAAGTCGGGACCCCATAAGCTCTATCGTGCTATATCGGTTAAGTGACGAGTCTCCCACCATCTTATAAATTTTGGATTCGCATACTCATTGTTCATGGTTTCAATTGCATACATGCATGTTCCAAAAGCAAGGTTTGACACATTGTTCATCTTTTGATATAAATGTTATGATTTAGCCTTGAGTCACTCGAGTCAGTCTTGATGTTTTAAAGCCATGCATGATCATGTATAAAATAAGGATGATTTCATGATGAATGCATGTGATCTTCTTTTACCCTTAAAGGTTTATTCTATATATGTATAACTTGATTTGAAAGACTTATATTGCTCTAGTGGTTTTACTTACCTTGCGTACTCGGTACATTCCGCGTACTCAGTACATTCCACGTATTGACCGCATACTTTCTATGTTGTATCATTTCATGATACAGGACCCGGTTCGCAGCTTCAGTTAGATCTTAGCCAGCTCTCCATAGTCTCTATCATTCTAGGATTGGTGAGTCCTCATCTTTCGAGGACTAGATTCCTAGTTTCGCATAGTACTTTAGTTTCAGTGTTTTTGAGTTAGTTGGGGTCTTGTCCCATGAACTCATTCAGAGTAGAGGCTTTCAGACTTATGTTTATATAGCTTTGGATATTATCCTGTTGTGCTGTTGCGTGAGACTTCTGTTGAGTTTATATTTATGTTTTCTTTATGTTTATCAAATGAGTTAATTGAATGCTTATTCCATGGGTTGACTTGGGGTCTCTCGGGGTCCCTTGTCCCGTGTCTACGATCCAGGTGTACGTTCGGGTCATGACAAACTTGTTATTAGAGCCATAGGTTCAGATGTGTCCTAGGGAGTCTGAAAGCCGCGTTAAGTAGAGTCTTTTTCATGGGTGTGAAGTGCGCCACACTTATGACGAAGAGGCTACTAGACGTTTAGTAAACGTCACCTTCTTTCATGATCTATGTCGTGTGACAAAGAGTCTCCCCAACCTTATAACTCATGATATACACGTGTGCAGAAACATGTTGTCTCAGGGAAACACGGGAGTCAGCCATCCCTACCAACCCCAAGGAGTCCTATGTTCAGACAGGTTACAGATAAAGAACTCGAGGTCGTAGTCCGAGTGTTGATACAGGCCATGATCACCCAGCCTACCCAATAAGCTATTGTACCTACGAACCCTACCGGGGAGGCAACGGCTACTAAGGTTCAAGAACTTCTGAAGGGGAGCCTGCTCTTGGGTGGTGATTCATTTTTGGGTGGGGAGCACGACGGAATAAGGAGAATGAGAAAAAGGCCCAGGACTGAGGACTTGGAAAGCTCCCAGCAGGGTTCGAGTACTGGAAGTCGCCCTCAACCCCGTCAGAGGTCATCAACTAAAGTTCGAGGGTGAGCCCCGGATGAGGGAGGTCACTTATCCACTTTGCAGGCGTTGTAAGAGGCACCACCTAGGAAAGTGCCTGGTGGGTTCAGATATATGCTTCAATTGTGGTCAATCCGGGCATATGCATAAGGAGTGCCCCGCAGCCAAGCAGGAT
>JACEIK010002497.1:165308-183749 GCA_018107945.1 Datura stramonium
GAGCTAGGGCTTAGTTATTTATGCTTGAGTTTTGAGATGCGGTTATGGGTAGGTCGGAGCCCTGTTCCGACCATCAGTCAATTTACTCTTTAGAGGCTTTTTGGACTTAGTGTGTATAGTGTTATTCAGTTTGTGGCCTCATCGGCTTATTGTTGCTCGGTTTAGCACACTAATTGCCTTGGTTGAATTTTGATTGTTTACCTCGTATTGTTGAGACCTTATGGGTCTAGTTTATTCTTTAGTTGATTATGACAGGTGGCCTTGATGGCCTAAGGGTTATAGTTACAGATGTCATATAGTCAGCTTCTCGATCAATCATGAATCGAGTGCCAGTTGCGCCCTACCCTAGTTTTGGGGCGTGACACTAACGACTCGTGAAGAGGGTCGTTGTTGAGAAAAATGAATTTTCATGAGTGATGAGGCAGTGTACTTGACGGGTAAACCAACGGATCGTATGCCCAGGTGACGAGTCGTTAGGTCGTCCGTTAGGACCCCCTAACAGTTATTTTCTACGAATTATAAGGGCTTTCTCATAATTTCCAAAGTTCCTAAGACCTATACTACATTGTTTAAGGCTCATTTTAGTGTGTTTTAAGCAGGGTAAAACCTATCCTATGCCATTATTCTCCTTCATGAAAGTTTGAAGGTTTAAAGAGGAGATTCAAGGGAAAATCCCAAAGTTTCCATTGGAATCTCAGCTTGGGCTATAAGAGAAGTGTTTAAATCATCTCTCCCAGGTATGTAAATCTATGTGTGGGTGCTTCCTTCCACACCCATGCCCATTCCCTATCAATTTGTGATTGGTTTGTTATGATCAAGTATGGGTTTTCATTTAATTTCATGATTCTTACATTTCTACTCATGGGTATGATTAAATGGAGTAGACATTGGTGATTTACTGAGCTTGGGCGGATTCTAACTTAAATTCTTTTACAAAAATTCCTTTCTAAAATTGAATCCAAAACGCCCATGTGTGGGTAGTTCCTAATAGAGTGTGATGATGATATAGTACATGATGAAGAGCACGTTTTCAACCTTACCCATGCTTTTATGATGTTTTCAAAAGAAGATTAAATAGACCCTAGTATGATGAAGCTTTGGGTGGTGCCCAATGTTGAGTATAAATGACGATTTTCTTGAATTGACCTTATTACCTCGTTTTGGAGTGAAATCTTCCAATTATAATGTTTTCAAAAGAATTGCATGGGTTCAAGCATGATAAATCTTTGGGCAATGCCCACATGGTTATCTCGAATGATGAATTTTCCGAGACAGGCTTACCACATCGTTCGAAGCAAATCCTTCCAACTTCTACTCTTTAGCTTGGGTATGTTTTGATATAAAGCAGCAAATGCATGATTTCGTTTTTGAGCTTTGTCAAGGGACAACGTTGAGCTTTATTTTTTTGCATGATGTCGAGTCAATGCATGATTTTATATTGAGCTTCGTCAATAGACGATGTTGAGATTTGTTATATTCGATGTAGAGCACTACATATTTTTGGGAGAAGAGTCTAGCACCGAGCGGGTTAAGGGTCGATTACCCTACACCCCAAAACTACACGCCAATGTAGGTTGATACTATTATATTATTTTGGGACCTCCCTTGTGAGCTATCCCCTGCCCTGATTGGGCCCTGATCTTGATATTGATATCATGGTATCGTCCATAGCCCTGACAAGGTTATGGACGGCTCTACCCAATTGAGTGTGAAAGTCGGGACCACATAAGCTCTATCGTGGTATATCGGTTAAGTGACGAGTCTCCCATAAGCCTCGGCGCTTTTCCAGCCGACAGTGCTGTCTTCAAATGAGCATAACGTTTTACTCCAAACTCCAATTGATGAGTGGTTTTTTTCACTGTAAACTAGACTCAAATACCTTTCATTTGATAGGTTATGGGACTTCTGGATCATTACATGTTTGGAGATATGACTATTTAAATTTGACCCTTATTTACAAACTTCACATACTCTTCACTTTTCCCTTTGCACATGTTTCCCTCCTCACCTACGGACAACATACGACCCATAATTTCCTTAATATGACATATAACCATCAAATAATCATCAAAAAAAATTCGGGGTGTAACACTTTGGACAAGATGGCTCCCAATATTTTTCAACCTCCTGGGCGCCTTTTTATCAAGTCCTTTCGAACCTCAAGACACAATTCAATTAACTCAATATAGTTTGGGTTAGTAGTTGAGCTATTTATAGCCATCAACCATTAAATAGGATTATGAATATGGGTTTTGGCTATTTCTAGCTCAACCCCCACATAATCACATCCATTTCCACTATCAAATTCTCCCCCAATACTTAATTCTTATTTTTCGAGCAAAAATCAAGTAAGAAAACCAAACCCATATTTGCAACTATGGAAAATCAATTATAATTCAAAGAGAATTCAACAGATTTACACTAATTAAGCAATATTAAGATGAATCCAGCAATACCCATCTAATTAAATACCCATCATCACAAACCTCTAGCTAATGATTCAACTACTCATAATTAAGAAACTAAAGAGCATATTCATTAATAAATTCAATGTCACGATCCGAACATAGACCCAGATCGCGACACTAGACAAGGAGCCCTGAGAGACCCCAAGTCAACCCATGGCATGAGATTAAATCTAACTCAATCAATAAAGAGTAACACTCAACGTAATAACATAGTGGAGGCATAAAACATGACCTAATATAGGAAGCGAAGCATACTTCATACAAAACAGTTGAATACTACATATAGTATGAAAGCCTCTAACATGACAGATGGGTTGATGGGATAACACCCCCAACTAACCCGTTAAATCTAGAAAAAACTGAATATACATAGAGAAATTTGAGCATGATCCTCGGGAGATGAGGACTCACCACAAGCATAGGATGCTAACTCTGAAAGGCTGGCTAGGAATGGGGCTGAATCTGAGAGCCGGGGCCTATATCATGAAACAATACAACATAGAGTATGCAGTCAGTACGTGGAATGTACGGAGTATGCAAGGTAAATAAAATGGATATTTTAAAATACATAAAAGTGCGTAATAGTAGGACAACATGCTCATAACATAACTATCATAATGTATTATAAGGCTCAAGGTTTTCAAAGCATTCATAAATTAACCATATGTATAATCATAAGAGAAAAATATTATTAAGCATGACTTGAGCCAAAACCATATGAACCTAACTATGCATAAATCATGAGGAACAATAAGAGATTCTTATAACCGACATACTCCATTTGAGCAACATGGAGCCAAACCTGTAAATTCCTAGTTGGGAGGGTGATCGTACCTTGCTAAAGGTAGAACCATGAAGGGCGTGATATCACACATGAAAGGCCCATTTGAGCAAAAGGGGATAGTCTCAAGGGAGGTCCCATCATGTCCTACGATGGCATGTAGTTCTGAGATTCGGGACAAAACCTGGGCCCTGAACCTACTCGATGTTAAATACCCTGAACCTACTCGATGTTAAATACTACTCCCAAAATATATATAGTGCTCATAGGATAATATATATGAGATTCATGGGCTAGTTAAATCATGATAATCATAAGCATGCTTGTAAATACGTGAACTAGCCATGCAGGTAAGGCCTGTGAGTCAGCCAAAAATCATAAATCGTAAATCATGAGGTTCATGCACATACTTGTAAATCAGGTATATACTTTTTAAATCATAAATTCATTATGGGCATTTGAATAAATCCATACCATAACTCATAAATCATGATGGGTTTAAGAACATGCATAATTAGGCGTAATTTAATAGAATTTGAAATCAATAAAATTGTAATTAAATTAATGGTAAAATCAAATCATGATTCATGAATTAGGAGAGATTGGGCATGGGTGTGAATGAAAACACCCACTCATAACCCTACACACCTAATTATAGTTGATTCTTACACTTCTCTGATTGCCCAAGAGGAATTGAAGAGGACTTGAAGAAGAACAAGCTTGATCACCTCTCTTACTCTCTAACTTGCATGCATGGGTTTAGAATAGGCTAGAATGACTTCACCTATCTTAATACACCCTGAAAATAGATTAAAATAACTTAGTTTAGGCCTCAGGATCATTGGAATTACAAAAAAGCCCTTACTAAATTCACAGGAAATAACCAACTGCCAGTCCCCACGAGGGATATGACGACTCGTCACCTTAGGCCACAACTCTTGGCATCATCCGTCAAGTACACTTCCTAACAAATCACCTGGGGCTCGTCACAAGGGACATCACGAATCGTTATAGGTGACCAAGAGTCTTGGTCACTACTCGTCACCTGCGCTTCCTTAATTCTCAATAATTTTCATCCTGCCGACCACGACCCATCCCACGAATCATGGTGACTGACCACAACCCATGGGGGTCCTTCCGTAGGGTACACTGCCATCTTCTTCTCCTTTCTCATCATCCTTGCCCACAACTGACTCAATGAGTCGTGGGGTCTCACCACGACTCATGGTCACGTCCATGGGGACCTGGAATCCCAAGGTCCAACTCATATCCTATTTTCACCACGAGTCACATCACGACTCGTGGTCTCCCCACGGGTTATATCATGACCCGTTCTATGACCTGATGCCAGATTTCAAATTTTATCCATTTCAACTCCTGGGTCTGATCCTTGGGCTTACGAGGTATAACAATATCTCCCCCTTGAGAACATTCGTCCTCGAATGTTGAAAATTATTACAGAAAAACAGAAAATGCAATCATCATACTCAAATACTGATTATTTAAGCCGAAAATTGACGGAATGACTATCTTTGATTCAAACTGCATAGCTGAACTGAATTCATGAATCATACATATATCCATATACATAAAAGGAACTTGGGAACATGAATTGAAATTGAAAACTAAATAGAGTTTTAGGGCAAAACTGATACCTCAAGATGGAACTGAGCCGGTAGAGAATAAATGTGGGTATCTAGCCATCATGTCTGCTTCGGCTTCCCACGTAGCTCCTTCAACCTGCTAATTCCTCCATAAAACCTTGACTGAAGCTACTTCCTTGTTCCTTAGTCTTCGAACCTGACGATCCAATATTTCTACTGGAATCTCTTCATAACTAAGGCTGCCTTTCACACCAATACTGTCCACCGGAAAAACTAGAGCGGGATCACCCAAGCATTTCTTTAAGAGCAATACATGGAATACATGATGCACAGAAGTTAACTCTGAAGACAACTCCAATTCATATGCTACCTTGCCAACCCATTGCACAATTCGGTATGGGCCAACATAATGGGGACTGAGTTTCCCTTTCTTTCCGAACCTCCCCACCCTCTTCATGGGAGACACCTTTAGAAATACCCAATCGTCAACTTCAAGCTCAAGTTCTCTCATTCTCACATCCGCATAGGACTTTTGGCAACTCTGAGCTGTTTTCAACCTGTCTCTTATACGCTAAACCTTCTCCATGACCTTATGGATTGAACCTGGACCTATCCTCACAGCTTCCCCGACTTCAAACCAACCAATAGGAGATCCATATCTCCGTCCATAGAGAGCCTCAAACGGGGCCATCTGAATATTCGAGTGATCATTGTTGTATACGCAAACTCAATGAGAGGCAAATGCTCACCCCAACTACCCTTGAAGTCAATCACACATGCTCTCAACATGTCCTCGAGAGCCTAAATCGTCCACTCTACCTAACCATCGGTTTGCGGATGAAATATTGTACTGAGCTTGACCTGAGTACCAAGTCCCTTTTGAAATGATTTCCAAGACTAGAAGGTAAACTGAGTACCTTTGTCTGATATGATGGACAAGGGCACCCCATGCAACTGAACTAGCTCTTGAATCATCAATACCCGGAACACACCAACTACCTTGATATCAAAGTACATCATCTCCCCCTTTGGAGACGACCTCTACCTTCTGCTCCTGAACGACTTCCTTAAACTTCACTAAGCTAGGATCCTCTTGTTGTATAGATTTCACATTAGTCACTAATGATGATTCTGATCCATTCTGAATAACGACACCACCATCCGATGAGTTAACAAGACAAACTTCTACAATTTATGCTAAGAATTCTGAAGTCCCGAACCTCTGAGTTTTCCCTTTTTACTCTTAAGATCATAACAAATATGCAAAACATTTAAATCTACCCAAAACTCATTCGGAATCCCCTGGTCACAACCCAAATACGCAATTTAATCATGAAACACATTTCGGACCTGTTGGGATCATCTAAGGCAAGGATAGGGAGTTACCTTGAACGTACCTATTTTAACCATCATCTCCATCAAGGGGAACATCCATAGGGTTTAGAGTAAAGGAATCATGAGCACGAATCGTTTAAGAAATCTAAGCTAGGCATATACCTGATATAGCACAATCTTATGAGCCGATAGGGTAAATCTTAGGGATTGAGTTCATAGAGCTGAGTGTGATAAGAGACATGAGTTCACATACATAATGAGGGTCATGACATGAAGATAAATAGGTAACATTGGAATCGCTGACTGACGGGGTTACCTATCATCTTAGGGTTCTGAACATAAGCATGAGTTGAGTGTGGCATCGAGCGAAACATAAGAGGAACATCTAAATGAGGGTGGGTTGACTACCCCCAAATACTATTCATAGAACTTCCTTGCTAGAAAACTCAAGACCGTACTTGGCCCTTTACTTACCATTTCCCTACCTTCCACAAAAATAAGTCTCGTATTAAAATGCACAAAGGGATCTTGCACCTTATACAATAGTTCTTGTAACTAGCAATCATGGTAGGTTCGATAGGAAGGCTTATAACATACCTGGGACTACAGTTGAGGCTGACTACCACTTGCTCTTGGTAACCTTTCCTGCTGGAATGGGCGATTTTCTGGAGCTGCTGGATCCGGTGATTGGCGCATCGGCTCTACCCTTACCTTGCTTGGTCGATGGGCAATTCATGCATATGTGCTCGGCCTCCTCACATCTGTAACGAATGTCTGAACCTGCCAAACACCATCCCGTGTGTGATATACCACATTCCAAGAATGCCAACTGGCTAGATAGGACTGCTGGAGGGGTGGTCGGGGCACTACCTCTCTAGCTGTCTCGCTTGGCTGAAGGGCAATCTCTGTATTTATGACCAAGTTGGCCACAATAGAAGTAAACATCTGAATCTGCCAAATACTTTCCTAGGTGTTTCTTCCCATAGCGCCCGTAAACTGGATAAGTAATCTCCCTCACCCAGGGCTTGTATTCCCGAACTTGAGCTAGAGACTTTTGACGAGGTCGAGAGCGGCTCCCATAACTCAACCCTTTCTTCGAACTCTCAAGGTTTTAGGTCCTAGGCCTCTGCTCCTTTATTTCCCCTTACGCTATCCACCCATATTCGAATCACCAAACTTAGACGGGCTCCTCCTCGTGAGTTCTTGAACCTTAGTAGTTGCCGCCTCTCTGGTAGGGTTCATTGATGCGATAGTCTGCTGGATAGGTTGGGTGATCATGGCCGTTATCAACACTCTGAGGGCGGCCCCGAGTTCTGCATCCGTAACTTGCATAGGACCCATTGGAGTTGGTGGGGATGATTGACTCCCGTTGTTGTTCTAAGAAGACATGTTTCTTCACACGCGTATAGCACGAGTTAGAGGAATAGAGAGAATCAAACTCATGGCATGAGATAGAGTCATGAAAGAAGGGAACATTTCCTAAACGTCTCGTAGCCTTTTCGTCATAAGTGTGGCGCGCTTCACACCCATAAAAAAGACTCTACATAACGTGGCTTTTAGATACCCTAAGACACTTCGATACCTATTTCTCTGATATCAAGTTTTTCACGACCCGAACGTAGACTTGGATCGCGACACGGGACAAGGAGCTCCGAGAGACCCCAAGTCGACCCATGGCATGAGCATACATCTGACTCAATCAATAAAGAGTAACACTCAACGTAATAACACAGCGGAGGCATAAAACATGACCTAATATAGGAAGAAAAGTGTACTTCATACAAAACAGTTGAATACTGCACATAGTCTGAAAGCCTCTAACATGACAGATAGGTTGACAGGACAAAATCCCCAACTAACCCGTTAAATCTAGAAAAAATTGAACATACATAGAGAAATCTGATAAACATGGTCCTTGGGAGATGAGGACTCACCACAAGCGTAGGATGCTAACTCTGAAAGGCTAGCTAAGAACGGGGCTGAGTCTGAGAGCCGAGGCCTGTATCATGAAATGATACAACATAGAGTATGTGGTCAGTACGTGGAATGGAGTGTGCAAGGCCAATAAAATGGAAATTTAAAATACATAAAAGTGTTTAAGAGTAGGACAACATGCTCATAACATAACTATCATAGTGTAATATAAGGCTCAAGGTTTTCAAAGCATTCATAAATTAACCATATGCATAATCATAAGAGAAAAACATTATTAAACATGACTTGAGCCAAAACCGTATGAACATAACTATGCATAAATCATAAGGAACAATGAGAGATTCGTATAACTGACATACCCTATATGAGCACACATGGAGCCTGACCTGTAAATCCCTAGTTGGGAGGGTGTTCGTACCTTGCCAAGGTAGAACTGTGAAGGGCATGATATCACACATGAAAGGACCATTTGTGAAAAAGGGGACAATGTCAATGGAGGTTGCATCATGTCCTACGGTGGCACGTAGTTCTAAGATTTAGGAAAAAACCTTGGCCCCAAACCTACTCGGTGATAAATACTACTCCCAAAATATATATAGTGCTTATAGAATAATATACATGAGATTCATGGGCATGTTAAATCATAATAATCATAAGCATGCTTGTAAATACGTGAACTAGCCATGAGGGTAAGGCCTGTGAGTCGGCCAAAAATCATAAATCGTAAATCATGAGGTTCATGTATACTCGTAAATTAGGTACATGCTTTTTAAATCATAAATTCATAATTAGAATTTGAATAAATACATATCATAACTCATAAATTATGATGGGTTTAAGAACATCAAAGTAAGGGTAAGAATCATAACTCGATTCATCATAGAACATGCATAATTAGGCTTAATTTAATAGAATTTGAAATCAATAAAATTATAATTAAATTAGTGGTAAAATCAAATCATGATTCGTAAAATATGATGTAAAACATGAGAAGTAGTAACCCATAGATAGATCATTAGATTCTCGTAAGATTTAGGATGAAACCCCATAAGATTTTTTTACAAAACATCATGAATTAGGAGAGATTTGGCATGGGTATGAATGAAAACACCCACTCACAGCCCTACATACCTGATTATAGCTGATTCTTACACTTCTCTGATTTCCCAAGAGGAATTGAAAAGGACTTGAAGAAGAACAAGTTTGATCACCTCTCTTACTCTCTAACTTGCATGCATGGGTTTAGAATAGGCTAGAAGACTTAACCTATCTTAATACACCCTGAAAATAACTTAAAATGACATAGTTTAGGCCTTAGGATCATAGGAATTACAGAAAAGCCCTTAATAAATTCGCAGGAAATAACTGACTGCCAGTCCCTAGGAGGGACATGACAACTCTTCACCTCAGGCCACGACTCGTGGCATCGTCCGTCAAGTACACTGCCTAACAAATCACCTGGGGCTCGTCACAAGGGACATCATGAATCGTTACAGGTGATCACGACTCATGGTCACCACTCGTCACCTACGCTACCTTAATTCCCAATAATTGTCATCCTTCTGACGACGACCTATCCCACGAATCGTGGTGACTGACCACGACTTGTGGGGGTCCTTTCGTATGGGTACAATACCATTTTCTTCTCCTTCCCCATTATCCTTGCCCATGACTGACTCAACGAGTCGTGGGGTCTAACCACAACTTGTGGTCACGTCCGTGGGGACCTAGAATCTGAAGGTCCAACTCATATCCTGATTTTCACTATGAGTCACATCATGACTCGTGGTCTATCCCCATGGGTCACATCACAACCAGCTCTGTGACCTGATGCCAGATTTCAAATTTTCTCCATTTCAACTCCCGGGTCTGATCATTGGGCTTCCGAGGTATAACACTCAATGATTTCATTATTAAGATCAAGAAAAATCAAACTTAAAATATGTCTGTAACAATGGTTATACCTTGCTAAGGAAGAAGATGAAAATAGGAGAGAGAAATATTCAAATTTCTTCTCCAATGGGGTTTTTCTCTTTCAAAGCAAAAGGAGTGTAAAAAGATATGTACAGAGTACTTTCTTCTAGACTATATACAAAAATAGGGCAACCAATCACCTCTTTTTTCAGTGCTAGATGTAATTGCCCCTGTTCAGGAATTTTTTCACTTGCGATGGAACCGGCGGTTCGCCAGTTGCAATTCGCGAGCCGCCGTTTATTATCTTCTACGATCCAATGCCATTCCAGAACCTCTCAGTGATGCCTTTGGTGGTTCGTCGATTTTCATCTGTGAGCTGCCAATTAATTTCCTCTTTGGTCCAGCAAGGTCCAGCATTTATCGGTGATGGAACCAGTGAGTCGCCGGTTGATGTCCGCGGACCGCCGGTTGCATTTTCTCCTCAACCCAGTGGTTGCCTGCAATTGACCGGCTTTCATTGGTGGAGCGCCAGTTTTCACCTGAATTCATCCTTTTTACTACAATTCATGCTCTTTCTTTTCAACTTAGATATCTACATATAAAAAAGGCAAAAGGGCATAAAATTCATTTAAATGACTTGAAAACTAAGTTAAAGCTCATGCTTAAGAGCCTAATGAGTTGATAAATTACCAACTCATCAACCACCAGCTCAGGGTAAAAGAATTGACATACCGAAAATAGCCTTCAAAACTCAGTATGCTCACTATGAATTTATGGTTATGTCTTTTGGACTAATCAATGCTCTTATAGCTTTTATGGATCTGACGAACAGGGTATTCAAGCCGTAACTAGACATGTTCATTATTTTGTTTATAGATGACATCTTGGTATACTCCAGGAATGAGAAAGATCATGCTAACCACCTGAGGATAGTGTTGCAGACTCTTAGAGACCGCTAGTTGTTCGCTAAATTTAATAAGTGTGAATTCTGGATGAAGTCAGTGGCTTTCCTCGGAAATGTGGTCTTAGGTGAGGGGATTCAGGTGGATCCTCAAAAGATAGTAGTTGTAAATATTGGCCAAGACCTACTTCCCCATCAGATATTAGGAGTTTTTTAGGTTTAGCCAGTTATTACCGGTGATGTGTAGAGGGGTTTTCTTCGTTGCATCCCCTCTAACTAAACTGACTCAGAAAGAAGTTTCAGTGGTCAGATTCATGTGCGAAGGAGTTTTCAAGAGTTGAAGACTCAACTCACTACAGCTCCAGTTTTAACCTTACCAGAAGGAACCAATGAGTTTGTAGTTTATTGTGATGCTTCTCGAGTTGGCCTTGGTTGCATTTTGATGCAGCGGGGTAAGGTGATAGCTTATTCCTCCAAACAGCTCAAGGTTCATGAGAAGAACTATCCGACTCATGATCTTAAATTAGTGGCAGTGGTATTTTCTTTGAAGATATGGAGACATTACCTTTTTGGGGTTCACGTGGATGTTTTCACTGACCACAAGAGTCTTTAGTACGTGTTTAGTTAGAAGGACTTGAACCTTCATCAAAGAAGGTGGCTGGAATTATTGAAAGACTATGACATGAGCGTGCTATACCACCCAGGCAAGGCCAATGTAGTGGCTGATGCCCTAAGTAGGATGTCTATGGGAAGTGTTGCTCATGTTAAAGAGGGTAGGAAGGAGCTGGTAAAAGATATCCATAGGTTAGCTCAATTGGGAGTGCACTTAGTTGATTCAGCTAAGGGAGGAGTTATAATCCAGAGTGGCCTGAAATCCTTACTGGTAGTAGCGGTTAAGTCAAAGTAGGATGAAGACCTCATACTACTCAAACTGAAAGATGCAGTTCTAAGAAAAGAGGTGGAGGCTTTCTCCAAATGGGGAGATGGTCTACTTCATTACCAGGGAAAATTGTGTGTTCCATACATAAATGACTTGAGACAGCAAATATTGGCAGAAGCACACAACTCCATGTATTCCATTCATCCTGGTGCCTCTAAGATGTATCGTGACCTATGAGAAATCTATTGGTGGAATGGCATGAAGAAGGACATTACAGAATTTTTAGCTAAGTGCTCAAACTACCAGCAGGTTAAAGTTGAACATCAAAGAACTAGAGGTATGACTCAGGATATCATCATACCTAAGTGGAAATAGGAAGAAGTGAACATGGACTTCATTACAAGTCTACCTCGTACTCGCTGACAGCATGACTAAATTGGGTGGTTGTAGATCGGATGACTAAGTCAACACATTTCCTACCAGTTAAGACTATAGACTCAGCTGAGGATTATGCTAGACTGTACATCCGGGATTTAGTCAGACTGCACGGAGTTCCGTTGTCCATCATTTCAGATAGAGGTACTTAGTTCACCTCGTATTTCTCGAAATCATTTCAGAAGGGACTTGGCACTCAGGTCAAACTCAACATAGATTTTCACCCACAAACATATGGACAAGCTGAGCAGACTATTCAGACCTTGGAAGACATGTTGAGGGCTTGTGTTATTGATTTCAATGGTAGTTGGAATGATCACCTACCTCTCATTGAATTCGCATACAACAACAACTACCACTCTTGCATTTAGATGGCTCCGTTTGAGGAATTGTATGGTAGGAGGTGTAGATCTCCTATAGGATGGTTTGAAGTTGGTGAAGCTACCATGATAGAACCAGATTCAGTTCATGAGGCTATGTAGAAGGTTCAACTTATCTGAGAAAAGTTGAAAACAGTACGGAACCGACAGAAATCATATGCAGATATGAGGAGAAGAGATCTAGAGTTTGCCGTAGATGATTGGGTTTATCTGAAGATTTCACCTATGAAAGGAGTGATATGGTTTGGGAAGAAAGGAAAACTCAGTCCGAGGTATGTGGGACCTTACAGAATCCTGAGACGCATTGGCAATGTGGTCTATGAGTTAGAGTTACTTACAGAGTTAGCATCGGTGCATCCACTCTTCCATGTGTCATTGTTGAAGAAGTGCATCGGTGATTCGACCTTGGTTGTACCCCTAGACAGTGTGGATGTGCAGGATAGTCTCTCTTATGAAGAAGTTCTGGTTCAGATTATGGACCGGCAAGTTCATAAGCTGAGAAATAAGGAAGTCGCCTTAGTAAAAGTTTTATGGAGGAACCAGCTAGTTGAGGGAGCTACATGGGAAGAAGAAATAGACATGATGGGTAGATATCCTCATTTATTCCCTTCCAACTCAGCTTCAGTATCAAGTATTAAATTCTCCTCAGTAATCCATTCAATTCAATACCCTTCAGTTCTTGCCATGTTAAAATGTGAATTATAGTTGCATAGGGCCAGTTAGTATGTTTACCTCAGTCCGGAGCCATTCACTCCTCCATTAATTATTTTATGGTTTCCAATCTTGGGATTACAGCTCTTTCCCTATCTTTTCAGCTTAATTAGTCTTCATTCAAGGATGAATCTTTCCAAAGAGGAGATATTGTAACACCCCAGAACTCTCTAGGACTAGGCTATAGATTTAAAACTCGATCATGCAGAAATCTGGGAAAAAGATCATAGTACGAGTCATAGTACGACTCGTACATTGGAGGTACGATCGTACCTAGACTTGTAACTGGAGGATGGAGAAGAACAGTGAATGAAGTGTGAGGAATCACGACCTTAAGTTAAGACTCATAAAATTCTGGTATGGATCATACTGACCAGTCTTGGAATAATTCAGAGGTGAGGAAAATTCAGGCTAACCACGAGTCATGGTATGACTCGTGGTATAGTAGTACAACTTGCAGGACGAGTCATGAGAGAGATCAGAGGAGGACTCAGGATTTAACTATGGATCATAAAACAAGTGGTAGGATGTTGGTACGAGTCATAATGGGCATCTTTGGAAAACTTCAAAGACATGGTTTGGAGCAGAGTCCCTAACTACGACTGGTGGTACGGATCGTGGTATCTTGGTATGACTCGTAGGTTGAGTCGTATCGCCTGACGGATAGAAATTTTATTAAAAGGTTCCAGGGACATTTTTGTAAAACCCTATAGTCTTAACTATTAATCCATGTTGTATTAGGATTATTTAGGAGGGATTTTAAAGGAATAGTCGACCCTTCTCCCTATCCTTTCAAAACTATTCAGAAGAATTCACGAAGAACTCAGATAGTTCTCTCAGAGAACAAAGCTAGGGCTTGCAGATTCCTTCTCAATTTCTTGAGATTCTTCCAAGAATTCTACTCTAGGTATATGAAATATCAACAAGGGAATTGATTTCCCTTGTGCCCTAAAACCCCTATAGAAATTCTATCAATTCTAGTCTCTTAAAGATCAAAACTAAGGTTATGCTTTAGTTAGATTATGACCTTCCTTCTTGTGATGATTCTTTTAAATTCTCTAAGGTTATTACTAGTTATAATTCATGCTAATGTCTTTCCATGAGATATGTGTTTAGCCCTAGTCTTTGTATGTGATTGAAAGAGTCTTGCATAATTGTCCAGATACAAATGTTGCTTGGTTCTGATAGTTCTTTTAATCATCATGATAGTATAGTTATATGAATAATAGTTAGTTTACTGCTTGTTCAGTCTCAGTCAATACTTATCTTTCTCAGTGCCCTATGAAAGTATCATCTGATTAGTTTGACTATATTCAGTCTCTTGAGGATTTTAGTAAAACTCCATAATCCCAATTATCAGTTAGCAGGTTGTTCTTTAGACGATTACGATGATTTCAGATAAAGCAGCTCTGGACAGTCTTAGAACCTTTAGTTTTAATTATCAGTCCCTATAGACTCTCATCTTACTTCTAGATAAGTATTCCTGACTTATGTCTTGGGACATCAGGTTCGATCTATAAGCCTAGTAGTCGTAGTTAGAATTTTCAGTGGGAGTAGGACTTAACACCGAGTGGGCCAGGGTTCAGCACGCCCAGGTTTTCAGAACTATGTTGTCACCGTAGGTTATTACCCCAAAAGGGCCTCAGACAGTGATGACACTAGCCATGCCTATATACCCTGGCAAGGTATATTGGGTCCTATCAATTAGGCGTATACATCGAACTCCACGTTCAGCTCACGTAGTTATATGTTGATTAATGAACTCTCCTACTTATCAGTATGGTCTCAGTTTAAGTTCAACTCAGTTTATTCAAATTACAATTATATTTCAGTGTATATCAATTCAGTTGTGTATTACTATTGTTTTACTTATATCTATCATACTCAGTACATTTAAAGTACTGATGCATATTTTTCATGCTATATCGTCTAGGGGGACCTATTATGGTGGAAATTCTAGGCGGAAAATCCTATAATGATGAAAGTAAATTAAATTAATTGGGTATTGAAGGATGATTGGCTCCTAGGTCTATAAACATGTAATTGTTGCTTCCTAGGGTGAATACGATGTAGAACTTCATATATATGGTAGTTGAGACCTAGAAATTGGTAAATTTGGGATCTTTAACTTTAGAACTGCTTGAGGGGGGTTTAGAGGAGTAGAAAACTCCATGAACTAGTTTGGAGTGATCACAGCAAGGTTAGGTTATGATAATTTAACCTTGGAATATTGAATTGGACCATATAACGTGTAAAATCGGGTGGGTTTGAATTTTCAATCCCTTGGTCATAGAAGTGAATGCTGAAATATTATTTTATTATTTATTTTAGACTTTAAACGTTTGGAAACGCTACGAAAAGGCAAGGCTCCAGCGTAGTGATTGACGTTCGATTCTCTAAATCGAGGTAGGTTATGATTTAGAAGGAGTTAGACTTTTCATAATGACATGTATATATATGAAATGATAATGTATATTTTGGTCTCTAGACCTTAAGTGTTTTAAATCTTCCTTGTTGAGATTTCTTGATTGAGTGATCCTAATGCAACATTGTTACCTGTGTAATATGGAACTGAATGTGTATGATTTGTTCATGCCCTTGTATTTGTTGAGAATGATCTCAAATTATTTGAATGTTTAAGTTAATGGAGGTAAGATGAGGCCTCGAAAAATTCATGTCAATAGGCTTAATGATAATATATCGATTATGAGAATGAATATGGATACTTGAATGTCCTGAGATGAGTGGCTCGTGCCCGAGGGGAGCATCGGGGCAAGAAATGATGGTTGAGTGGCTCGTGTCTGAGGAAAGAATCCGGACGAGCAGATGAGTGGAAGCGGGTACCAAGCTGATACAATACATGGATTTCTAGAGTCCCCTACAGGTTATGACTGGAATGGCAGAAATAAGACCCTCTGGCATGTATGTACATCAATGATCAGTGATTGAGTATTCATTGTGATGTGATGGAGGCGTGTGCTAGCATTGTCATCATTCCTTGTATTATTTGATTTACTGTAAGAATGTAAGAATCGGACTGAGTATATGAGTACCTGACTGAGCTGAACTTGTGGTTATGTGTTTGCCCATCTGAGTTGTTTAGGTGTTGTAATGACTTGATGGTTGGAATAGTTAAATGGGGACTCGTGATTAAGTTGTGCAATCTTCTGTGAATGATTCATTCTATGTTCTATGTGATTATGTGGTGTCAATTGTCTATTGAGGAATGTGAATAGCGTGGATGATTATAATGACTCGTATGTTGAAAAGAGTTAATAAAATATTGGGCATGTAGCTAAGTCGAGCTACTGCCAAGGCAGTACCGCTGTAGTGGAACTTGTTCTGCCGCAGCGAGACGGTTGACCCCAACCCAGTGAGCAGGCTGATTAGCACTTGAGCAGATTTAATTCTTAAATAAGTATTGTCTATATATAAATGATGTTCTGAGCTAATTGCATATTGTTGCTTACATGTATATGTGTTATTATTTAAGGTCAGCCGATGATGCCTACCAGTATTGTGTTTGTACTGACATTACTCCTGCACTTCTTTTCTGAGTGTAGAATCCGATCCCAGAAGCTCATTTCGACCTCATCTCTAAAGTGGCAGCAAATTAACAGAAAGGTGAGCGGTGCAAGATATGTTATTCTACTCCTCCGCAGAAGATATCTCTTGTCTAGACATTGACAGTTACTTGTCCTTTTCTTTCCTGATATACTCTTAAACAATGTCAGGTAGATGTCTTCATGTGCAATGACAATCTGATTCTGGGACTGTTGTTGTGGTGTATTATTTTTGATTTCTCTATTTATAACAATGTTCTGTTAGTTAATTTCTCAATGTGTTTATTTCTTATGAATGTCGATGGGTTAAGGGTAATTAGTTGGAAAACATCGGTTCGCCCACCGAAGGGGATAGTATGGGTGCCAGTCACAACTACTTGGGTCATGACAGTACAAACTCATTCAAATTAAATGACAAAAAAATTAATTGAAAAAAATACCAACACTCCAACAGTCATGCCCTTTTATACGATAAGGAGACCTGTTATGAAAATTAAATTTATCGTGTGTGTGTGTATGTGTGTGTATCAAATGTTGAATGACATTTCTACTTTTATAACTCAATTTAATTCTGAAAAAATTTGTATTTAAGATAAGTAAATTAAATTTAAAAAGAATACAAAATAGTAATTACTCGTTAAAGACAAGAAACTAAAGTAGATACATGTAAGTTTTGTATGTGATTCATCTTCCATAGCTAATATTCACACTAATCTTTTTGATATTTCTTTTAATAGTACTTGACTTTCAAACTTCTACGTGACTTTTCATATTACAAAACTGCAATTCTTGCTCTATAAATTTAACTCTTCCAAGAAAGATTTTTATATGTTAATTCTACAATTCATGTATGTAGGAGCTCTAAATCAGTGAAATAATATCATAGATTATGGTAAAAATTATAACGTCTATTTATGCGATCATGAAGATAGATAAGAATTCAATTACTGGAATATCAGAGCTTGATATCTTAGTTTTTTTTTTTTTACTTATTTGTAGAGATTAGAATGATGATGAGACTACTTTATTTCTATTTATATAACGGAAAAATTACTTCGTCAATAACTTGCTTAGTTTGTGTATATGCCCAAACATCAACTCTTTGTTACATCAAATTTTACTTCAGTTTCTATTATCAAGACAAAAGTGAAAAAGAATGACTAATTGTCTTAGAATTTCTTTATATTCATTATTAGCCATATGATATTGAATTTTTCTTATGTGTTTCTTCTTTATTTTTATTTTTTTTATATATTCTTTCTACTTGTAATTTTAGCAAGGTTCATCAAATATTCCAAGCTTTTTGAAATTACTTCTATGATTTTACTGCTAACAAGTGTTAATTCTCTCTTTATACTCTAATGTTTTTGCCTAATTTGCGCTTGTAGTGAACTCTCATTGGGAAACGCATATAAAACTAAAAAAAAAGATGCTTGGACATTTCAGAAAGAAAAACTTTTGACTGATAATAGCATGATTGAGTTAAATCACATACTAATTATATTTTATTTATAATTCAATCAAATGTCTATAT
>JACEIK010002498.1:0-15283 GCA_018107945.1 Datura stramonium
TCAGTAATTTCAGGGCCACATCTGATAGAGAGAAATATGGAGGAATTTGAGGACACAAGGGAAGAAGTATTCCCTTGTTGAATTCCCACATACCTAGTGAAAAAGCCAAAAGAATTCCTTGAGGAATTGAGGAGAAATGGTTGCCCTAGCTCTTTCTCTGAAAAACTCCAAGAGAAATTCTACGATCTGTTTTATGAATGTTTGAGTGGGGAATGAAGAAAGAAACCATGTAACCCCTCTAATAAGTCTGAAAATATGCTTAAAATGACGTAGCTTAAAGTTTAGCAGGGTATGAAATTACTGAAAGTCCCTTGAAAACTCGCAGGGGAAAACTAATCATCAGTCCTCATGGGTGACCTAACGGGTCATGGTCGGTGACCATGACTCGTGGTCACACTCATCAGGTGCACTGCTTGGAACACACTATTGGTCACCATGAATGAGCACGACTCGTGGTAAACCTCTCGTGGACTACACTGCCTTAACTACTACGGAGTCCCCATGGGTGACACCACGACTCGTGGTGTACCAAATGAGTTGTGGTAAGGACCCGTTGGGTACACTACCAACCTTCACTAACTCTTGGACAAACCCTGACCACGGGTCACCTAACGGGTCGTGGCATGAATCATAACTCGTGGTGACAAGTCATTAGGTGCACTTCCTAACCTTTCCCGATTTTAAATTATTCTTGGCCACGGGTCATATCACTACTCGTGGGGGTTGAGCACGACTCGTGGTGAAACTCGTGGTCACCCTTTTTCCTCAAATTTCCACTTAAGCTCCCAGGCCTCACCACGAGTCACTTAACAAGTTGTGGTCTCTTCCCACTGGTCATAGAACAAGTCGTTATGTGACCTAGTGTAGATTTTCCAGATTTCTCTTTTTGAGTCCCGGTTCTAGTGTTTGAGTCTCTGAGGAATTACAATAGGTGAATGGTGGAGCCAATGTATATAGTGCCAAGAAAGGTTTAGTTACTCAAAAATCTCTCATATTTATCATGTCCAGCCCTGAAGCCTATGTTACAAGCCACAAAAAGTCCTATAGTGATCCTAATCTAACGATCTGACATACCGAAGTAGAGAAAATAAGGGCAAGCCTATGGTATCTGATACACAGTACTTAAATCTTCTTTGTGTGAGAGAGAGTCTCACTTGTTTAGTCCCATGCAATATCTGACACTATATCTGTGAGTGGGGACTTCATTTGTTGTGAGGGTATATGGGTTATGTTTATTTTTACCATTGTTCTGTGTGAAAAGCATTGGCGATGACTTGATTTCCTTTGATAGCTAGATGACATGTCTTGATCCCTGCTTAGCATGTTTTGCGGTTGCTTGTGGTACATTAGCTGATCATGGTTCACGGAAGAAGGGTAAAAAAATTGTTGAATGTATAGTGAAAATTTTGTTTGGTATTGGCTATGGTACCCTAGGTTTATTTTCTAGTTGAGCATCGTGTTTAGCTTTTTCTTTTCTTTGCCTGAGGACATGCAAAAGTCTTATGTTGAGGGTGTTGATGTGTTGTGAGTTTACAACACTTTCGACGCTCAAAACTAAGAAAATAGCATGGACTTAGGAGTTTTTATATGGATATATTGCACTTTTTCTTTGGTTATAGGACAAATAGGTGTTGGAGCAAGAATGTACAAAAGAAATGCTGAAAGTGTAGAAAATGGGCTAAAGTCATAGTCTCAGTACGAGCCGTAGGATGATGCTACAAGCTGACTAAAGTCTGTGAAAATTTTTAGATTGATATGTTGTGAAGAGTGCATCCTACGACTCTCAATATGAGTCATACAATGCTTGAACGAGTCGTAGCATTGAGTTTTAGAAATATTCAGAAGAATTACACAAGAGGCTGACTCCTAACACTAATAGACAGTACGAGTCGTGGCGGCAAGATATGAGTCGTACCATCACACTCATGAGAACCTTCAGAAAAATTTAGAATCCTCAGAGTCAAGACATGGAAGAAGAGTACGACTTGTAGGAATCATGTATGAGTTGTACCAAGGCCCAACACTTAGCAAAATTTCAGCAAGCCAAGGACATATGGATAGCAGGTACGACCCGTACAATCCAACTACGGGTCGTAGTATCTGTCGTAGCTCAGATGACACCAGTTATGGAAATTTACCTAGTTAGCTTAGGAGAAGGATTCTTATCTCTGTATAAATACTTTTTATGTTTTATTTTCAGGTGAGGACGTTAGAGAACTTTAAAGAACATAGAGACAACATAGAATTGAGTTGATTGGCTTGTGAACAACCTTTTCTTAATTTCTTTTTGATCTTTGTGAATTGTTCTTGAGTTATTTCGGATATAACCAAAGAAGGTTTTCTCTCATCTACCATTGTAAGTATTGAAATATGTGTTTAATGATGAATTCATATCATAACCTTGCAACTATGAAAGGCTAAAACCTCCATAGTTAGGGTTGTGGGAACCGTGGTGGATTAATGAGCTAGGGTTGCACAAAAGTGATCCGAAACCAATGCAAAATGCTTGTATTGTATTCTCTTTATACTTCAACATTTCTTAACGGTGTACAACATTAGGACTTTCCCAAATTCTTTACTTGTGTGAGCCTAGAGAGGTAGAGATTAGAAAAAGAGAATTACAACAAACCCTTGATCATGATGATCGTTGTATTAACTTGAGTTGTGGTCGTGGGATAGTTAAATTTGGAAAAAATTGATAATGGTTAATTTTAAATCACTCATGAGACTTGACCTGGTGATTTAGTATAGTCATTCAATAGGAATGAACCAGTCATTTGGATGAACCCTAGTTATCAGTTTTACAAGTAAGCATTGGTATTGATCACGTGTGTATACCCGAAGCAGTTATGAACCCATAGGGAACACAAACCCTAGTTATTCTTAACTCTTGATTTTAAATCACAATTTCAATCATCGTTTTTAATTATTATTGTTCTTAAACCCCATAAATGGGAGTAGCTAACAAACAAGTTCACTTACCGGCATTAGTCTAGATCTTCCATATTCCCTGTGGGTTCGACCCCAACCTCTTTGTTGGGTTCTTTGTTGACAATGTCTTCTTCATACATTAGTAGGAGGTGTGGTTTGAACATTATCACACCCTATTTTATCACTTGGTTACCATGGTTTCCTCATAGTGTTTCAGGAACAGTATATTACAGTTTAATTCATTTAGCAAAATCACATTTAACAACAAGAGTTAATCAGTACAAGCTATAGAAAAATTGTGTCCTGGGGATATTTCACAATCATTTATTCATTACATCACCCCCTGCCCAAAGTTAATCAAGATATGGTGTAACTAGCCTGCTCACTAGATTAGGCCTCGCTACCACGATAATACTGTCGCAATAGCGTTCTCACTACAACAGTCATAGTGCTACTGTGGTGGTACTGCTGAGGCATTACTCCGACCCAGGTCTCCACTTAGATTTCTTTCGTAATGGTTCTTCACAATTAGATCATTTAACACCCCAAAACTCCCTTAGGTCAAATCCGAGGTTTACAGTAGAAGATAGTAGGAACACAACACCATAACCCAACAGTGAACCTCGGTACTGTTCATTCTAGGGTCCAATGGGTCATTAGAGGTACTTGTTGTTTGATGTCCAGAGAGCTGTCAGAAATTTTCCCAGAGCCCACGAGAGGATTGAACGGACTTTAGATTCAAAGAATTTTGGCGGAAGAATGGGAAAAATAATGGACGGACCAACGGTGCGTTGTTTTGTACAACGACCCGTTGTATGGGTCGTTGGTTTTTCTAATTTTTTGAAAATTTTGGGTTATGTTTGAAATGTTATAGGTGTGTGGGGTTCACCAATGAGGGGTTCTTCCACCCTCATTCCCCTTCTCCAATTGAAATCATGATATCCCATTCCCCATGCCCCAATTTAAAATTTCTAGGCCTTTATTAGATATTGTTGAATTTCTCCATGATTCTCCTGTGGGTTTAGCTATCTTGATCAAATCTGTGATTCCATGATTAGAGTTTTGTGTTTCCATCAAGTCTTCCATAAATTACTATCAAGCATGTTTATGAACTTCTAGGGTTAAATCTCCTTCTATTGAAATCCCATCATTTTCTTATGATATTAATGCTCAAGCTTTAAGTTATGTTTTATGATCATAATGTATGATTTTTACAAGGCTTCTCCATGAACTTATGAATTTCAAGTATGATGATTTTCTCAAGTATGCATAGCTTTTACAAGTATCATGTTTATATTTATGGCCGATTCATGGGCCTTTTTCATGGATAGTTCACAAATTTCAAGTATGTTCATGTATTTTATGATTTTAACTAGCCTATGTGCTTCAAGCATGTGTCATGATTTCAATACGTGTCATGTGCATGTTTTTGGGAGTAGTATCTAGCACCGAGTAGGTCGAGGGTTCTGGGAACCCAGGCCTTAGAACTACGTGCCAACGTAGGACTATACTCATGTTACCTTTAGTGATCATGCCATGTCATCATCCTTTGTCTTGGCAAGCTTGGGGTGGCTCTGCCCACTTGAACGAGATAGTTGGGGCATCATTTTACCTCTCTCATGATGGTGTCGGTTATGATGAATCCTCTCATTGTTCCTCATGATTTCAGTTACTCATGTTCATGACTTATGTTATTAGCTTTTACAGCAGATTTGACCCAATGGTCATTTTATGAGCTTTTATTTACGATTTCATGAATGACAAGACATATGATTACTATTCTTAAATCTTGGGTCACTATGTTCAATTATGATACCCAGCTTATGATTATGTATATATCAGATATAGATTTAAGCAAGTAAGGACGTTCAATTATGATATCCAGCTTATGATTATGTATATCTCAAATATAGATTTTAGCATGCAGTCCTTACTCTAATGATCCCTTTAATTTATATGCATTATTTTAACTAACGTTTTACTAAGCATGTTATACTTACCTTACATACTCAGTACATTTCAAGTACTAACCACATACTATATGCTATATTGTTTCATAATATAGATCCAAGTACTTATCTCATCCCGCAGTTAGAAACATTCCAAACTTGATTAGCTAGGAGGGATGTGTCCTCATCATTGGAGGACTAGAGTTGTCTACTAAATTTCAGTTCTTTTACCTCGTTTTAGTTTCAGACTTTGGAGTTAGCTGGGGACTTGTTCCAACAGCTCATCAGTTAGTAGAGGCTTTCAGACATAGCCTTAGTATGTTCATCTTTGCATTCAGCATTGGGATATTATCGCTTGATATACATTTTATTATATCTAGTCTTCTGCTTATACATGCTTATGTTGTTTTCCGCTTGATTATGCATTAAAGTCATGTTATGAATATACCATCGGTTAGCTTGGAGTCACTCATGGTTCTAGCTCTCATGTCTCCTTCTGGGGTCCCAACTCAAGTCGTGAAAGTTCACTACTATGCATAAGCATATTAACCAATCCCTATTTTCAATTTTCCTTTCTTCCTTAGTTAATAACCATCAATTCAACACGAAATCATAATAATCATAAACACATAACTATCAAAAGTAAACTATTAGTTCATTAACTCATGCTAAACACCCATACCCATGGACTTACCCTGGTCCCTTATTTAGGGCATACCTTAGTAGTAGCTCTTTACGATTTCCCAACTGCGACAAAAATCCAACAGTCTAGAATCGAGACTCTTTGTTCCCACAAAATTGCATATTACGATAACTTTATCACCTCTTTCTTATCTTTTCCCGATTACATCCCTCTTATATTTACTTACGGATTATAATCTAGCTAGTAGTGATTAACATGGAAACTTCCTTCTTAATCATCAATGCCACATTGATTATACAGACATATACGATTTTCTAATCAAAGTCTAGCACGTAGGTAAGCCATAGCCTGCCTGGGCATCAAGCTATCATCAAGAAGTCCCCAGCTGCGTGCTATTTTCGAGTTTTGAGTCCATACGGGGAAATGTAGGAAGGTAGAATCCTGGCCTTTTCTAGCCTCCTTTTTTTCTTTCCCCTACTAGAAATTCTAACTTATATTTTTGGGGCATTTTTCTTCCCTAACCCTTATAAAAATAGGATTTATATTTAGACCTGGGACAAATTACAGTGTTCTGTTCACATCGCCTGTTGCAGTGAGGGGTCTTCCGCTGTAGTCATCTCGTTATAGTGGAATCAGCCTGTCGTAGCGGTCTCATGCCTGGACTCACATGATTTTAACTTAGCCCATTTCAAAATTGTCTGTCACATAATTATTCAATCTGAGGACATAATGCAAACTCGCAAAAATTTTAAATTCACCCAAGCTTAGGTCGTTAGGGTTCTATAACAATCAGATGGGTCATTATATCATATACCAATTTAAAATTTATTTGTCCCTGAACAGTCCTATGATATAGGCTAGGGTTTCTAGTTGTCCCTTGTTGATCCTGACACCGGGTCGTAGTTCCTTGCTTCCAATTGTCACCATGGTCTCTTTGATATTGTTCCTAGATCTATGGACTGATCTTCCCACTAGATCTTTGTTTTGAGGTCCTAAGACCAATCGCATGGTGCACCTCTCTTCATCTCATTTCCCTAATATTATTGCTGAAAGGAATTTCAGTGTTTCTCCGCCGCTACTTGCTAGCTTTATGGTGGCTTGACCCCACTGACCCCAAGTCCTCTAAATTTCTCTTTTGTGACTTTCGATATTTACTCATGGACCATGCACCCTAAGCATCACCAATTTTCTTAGAACTTCCTTTGGAGAGTACTCAAAATGTGGGGAACCCATGATGGAATTTGAAACTCCACTTTTCGAATCTGTTCGCTGTAGCATTCCATATTTTGCCGCAGCAGAAATCTATCTGCTGCAACGGATTGAAAATAGATCAGAGGGCTAGAACGATGATTTCTGGCTCATTTCCACCCTTTTGCATTCAAATTTCTTGGCAATCCTCTCAATTCTTCTACTGTTTTTGCTCAATTTCTTAGGTGATCTTCATCTTCATGGATTCCTTACTTCATTTTCTATTGAATTCTTTCAATGTCATGCCTATTTTGTTAGGATTTGGGTAGTTATGGGGATGATGAGGGTGGGTTTTCTCTTGAACTCATACGCTAGTTTTACCAAGCATATTGCTTGCATTTACGTTCCTAAGCATTATATATCATTCTCTGCATGTTTCTAGCTGATTTCATGTAGTTTTGACTTAGTAACAGTGGGGTTTTAGATAGGGTGATGGTTTGACTTCCTAAGACTTTCGAGCTAAAATGCAAGGCCTATCGGGGTGGAAAATGGTTGGAAGGGCATGAGCAAGTTTACCCTTTGCCCGATCTGTACTTAAATTGGGGGAAAACAGAGTTGAAATTCCAACCTCCATTGTTGGAGTCGAAAGTTTGTTAGGAAAGACGATATCCACTGCAACGGGTCTTGACCACAGTAGAGAATCTTTCATAGCGTTCCCATATGCTATTTCGGATTCGCTGCAGTGGATACTTAGCCACTGCAGCGGTCCGTTCAGGCAGTGAGCCATTCCCTGATTTCTGTCTTTCTGCTCCTAACCCTACCTTCTCTTATTTGTCTTGATTGCTTCCTAGCGCTTTTTTTCCTACAGGTTTTATAAACATGTCTTCTTCTAGTGGCAGCACCCGTATCATTAACTACATTTGGTTTATAACTGACCAGTGCTAATTTCGAAACAATGAGCAAGCCGCCAAGGGTTTGATACACTAGCGGGGTTTCGTTATGCAAGACGTGGTAGAGAAGGTTAAAGAATTCTATGCTTGCCTCCAGGAGTTGGAGTAGGGTCTTTGAGTGGAGGATCCTTGTGAGGCGAACGAGGTGTACGTGTGGGAGTTTTATGCTTACCTCCATAGTATGGTCTAGAACCGCTCAGATTAGGTTGCTTATGTCGGGGGAGGCAGATTCTGTTGACTCCAGCTACTATAAATGAGGCTATGGGTTTTCTAAACCCTTTGGAGGATGAGCTAAGGTCCCAATATGTGGACGGGAATGGGTGGTGGTTGGTGGATACCCTAGTGGTGGAGGAGCACAGGGCCTCGATGAATTGGGGAATTACTCGAACAGGCATTCAGGGCACCCATTTCATGGTGGAGGTCAGGAGGTGGCTGAACTAGGTTTCCTGAAGGACCTGCCATCCACCTATGTCACCAACATGACCTATGCCTGGGCACTGGTGGTGGCGTGTATTTTGAGTGAGGTGCAGGTGAATATAGGGTCGCAGATATTAGAGAGGTGGAGGTATTTCGCCTCCGAGACTATCACTGGTCTGCCTTTTTCTTTTCTCATTACCCTATTATGCAAATGGGCAGGGTACACCGGGAGGATAGGGATTTCATGGTGGCTTGTGATGTGCCTTTCGATCCTCTGAGGATGAAGGGAGCTTCAGAAGGGGGAAGGAAGAAGAGGAAGAGTGCTTCTGGTGATAGTGTCACGACCCGAGCTGGGACCCCAGATTGAGACATGGGACCTAGAACCACAAATGGCTCCAAGTCGACCCATGGAATGAACATAACAACGAAAGAGAATACGTCAAGAGGAATTTGATAATTGAAACATGAATAAGTGGAAGTCTGAGTAACATAAACGTATATCAAACGATAACATCACAATGCTAATCTCAAAGCCGAACATATTAGTCTATATCTGGAAAGCCTCTACTATCGAATGAGATGCTCGGACAAGCCCCCCCCAACTATGTCCAACATTGAAACAAAATTTCCAAAATAAAACTTAACTGATAAATGTCCTCAGCTGATGATGACTCACCCAAATAAGTTTTGAACTAGGCTGAGATGGGAGCGAGCTATCGGCGAGACTAAACTGGATCACCTAAACCTATATCATGAAACAATATAGCATAGAGTATGCTGTCAGTACTTGGAATATACTAAGTATGTTTTAACTTCAAAATTCACTCATCTTAATGAGAGAGTGTAAGCGGTCATTGGCAAAACAAATATACCCGATGAGTGTCGGGGTCGAATTCCACAGGGAATAGTAGCTGATGACACAAGAGTTGTCTATCAAATTGAAGTAACTTGCGTCAATGTCTCAACAACAATAAAGTAAAAATTAGGGAAATCACAACTTGTCAATTGAACTACAAGATTTGCTCACGAAAATCGGGACAAAGCATACAAAATACCAAAGTAGAGACTACTAGGGGTGTGATATTATCGGGGAATCATCGGATTGGGATTATTAACATCTTCTAGCATTACTCAATAGTATAATTAGTTGTGGAAAAGGTGGCACCTTACTTTTTCAATCAATTAGGTGCCTTATACCTCGGGTTTTCTCAAACCCCAAAGTCCATTTCACCATAATCATATCAACTTGGGTAAGAATCAACTATTTCTAGACTTGATTCTCAATGGGTGTTTGACAATGGGTTTTGGCTATCTCTAGCCCAACCCCACATGATCAACACCCAATTACTCACTAATGTTTCATCACTCATACTCTAAATTCCTTTTTCAACACCCAATTACCCTCTAATGTTTCATTTCCCATACTCTAAATTCCTTTTTATAGAAAAATAAGAGTAAGTAAATACAACCCACATTTGCAACTATGCGTATTTAGATTAGAACTTAGATGAAACACCAAAATTATACTAATTGAGTAAATCTAAGATCAATTGAACAATACCCAATCCAAAACAACCCCAATCATTCACACACTCCTAGCAAGGAATTTAGCTACTCATGTAAGTAGAAGAGAAGACATTGCATTAAGGAATATTTCAATATCCATTCAACAAAATGAGTAAGAAAATTCAAGCACAAGGTTCTGATCTCCAATGGAGTTTTTCTATCTTTTCAAAGAAGAAGATGAAGTTTTCTCTCTCTACAATTAAATTCTACAATTCTCTCTTCTCTCTATTCAATATTCAATACAATGCCTATAATAATGGAATAGAAGGTTCAATTCCTTTTTGAGATGTACAAAATTAGGGTAAAAAAATGCTCCTCTTTTTTCTGAGCTGGACACTTTTTTCCTTATCTGACGGGCGCCACTTGCGAGTCACCAACGGTTTGCTAATGCTAGTCCACGGTCCACTGATTGGTCACAACTGCTGGCCAGTGGGTTCCAGAGAAATTCGGTGTTGGCACCGGTTGTTCGTCGATGTTAATCCTCTGTCTATTGGTAGCCATTCTTCCTTAACATAGTAGGCATCTGCGGTCAGCCGGTGTTTCACTGGTGGAGCACCAGTCCTCATCTCCATTTTAATGCTTTTTGCTATATTTCAAGCTTTTTCTACTCAAGTTAAATACCTGCAAAGATCAAGGAGAAATAGCACAAAATCCACCTAAAATACTTGAAAATAAAACAAAAACTCATATCTAAGAGCCTAATGATTTGGTAAACTACCAACTCATAAAACCCCCAAACTTGAACCATTGCTTTCCTCAAGTAATGCAATTCATTACAGCTGAGCAAATGGAATAACATGTTATACCATATTAGATTATGCACCAAGGACCACTGAACCTATAACAACCCAAAAATTGCACACCGACTCAAGGAAAAGACAAGAGACTCCCCAAAACATGTTGCAAAAGTTTCAAGAGGTAACCACAATGAATAGGCATGATTCACAAATGTTTTCATTCTTCAAATCAAGGGCGTGGTTTATAAAAAACAAGCACATATAGCATCTCAAATCATTACAAATTCATATTCAAATCTTGTCTTGAAGCTCACAACACTAATATCCCAATCACTTCTTCACACCAATGCGAGCATGTTCTCCAAGGGGGTGATGCCCCTCACAAGAAGAGAGAATCCTTTTTTATCATCAAGTAATGCATATACAAGGGATTATTGAATAGGACAGTAACGCTCACTCCCACAAAGAAATTCTCCATGCACACAACTTGACCCATAGGCTTGCCCTTCGTGTAACTCGCCACTAATGTAGAGTTGCTACACTCAAAATCAATTAGGACTTGAGGGTCATGATGAAGGATAGGGGTTAAGGTAGGATAAACAATGAGTTTTAGTGGTTAGAATCTCCCTAATGCATGTGTGTGAACATTTTTAACAACCCATAACACTATTGAGATCATTCCACCTTATCTCTTCTTACTCATCATCTTTATCTTTTGTTTAACAAGAGCCACCCTTATAACACTTTTGGATTCCACATTCTGCCTAATCTGAGAAAGAGGTAACACCTTTCACTATTATTTCTGTTTTCAATGATTAACGGATTTTCAACCAACCAATTCATTTATTTTTAATCACAATTTTGTGCTACCTCACATTGAAGCTATCACATTTCTCCCTTTTCTTGTGAACCCCCAATCTTAGCCTTTTTCCTCTATTATACCCCGGGAGCTCAAAGATCGGACCCGGGAGTTGAAATGGGAAACTTCTGGAATTCATGTTGCAGGCACAGGATGAGTCGTGGGACGACTCGTGAGGAGACCACACGAGTCGTCATGTCACTCGAGGGGTGAGGTTGGGGTTAAGTTAGAAGAAGCTCCCAGTGTACCTAACGGATGGGATCCTGCGAGTGTTGGCCTGTCCAAACGACTCGTGAGGTGGGTCGTGAGAAAGCCTATGGACTTTAATGGAGGATGAGGCAGTGTACTTGATGGGCCACACGACGAGTCATTGCCCGTCCTGACGAGTCGTCAGGTCACCCGATAGGGTCACCTGGCAGTTATTTTCTGCGAATTAGTAAGGGCCTTCTTGTAATTTCCTAAACTCCTAAGGCCTAAATTATGTCATTTTAAGGTTGGAATTGGGTCTTTTAAAGGGAATTAGTCCATGTTAAGCCTTTCTTTGCATGCAAGAGTTAGAGAGGGGGGAGTAGAAGGTGATTCAAGTGTTCTTCCTCAAAATTCTCCACATTTCCATCAATTTCTTTGTGGGTATTCAAGGAACTTCGAAATCAATCACTTCCCAGGTATGTAGGGTTTTAGAATGGGTGAAATACTTTCACACCCATGCCCAAATTTTGATTCAAATATTGAATTCTCCTATTCAAGTCTATGGGGTTTTACCCAAATGCATGAAAATGCGATTTCTCTTTATGGGTATGATTTAATTGAATTTTAATTATTGAATTATGAATGATGGGAAGGCTTTATATTATTTTCTTTAAAATCATGTTTCATGCTTTCTAAATCTAAAATGCCCATTTGATGAAGGTTCATGAAAGTTATGATTTACGATGAATATGCAATATTTTGAATTTATTGATGACGGAAAAGCATGAATTCAAATTACCCATGTTTATGAGAATATTTTGAAAGAATTGAATATGATGAAGTATTGGGCAATTCCCACATGTTGAAGAATGATTTGTGATTTATGAAGCGGATTGCATGATTTATCGATTTATGATGTTGGCCGATGAAAAGGGCCTATGATTCTTGGCTAAGAATGATTAAAAGGGGATCACTGATGATAAATGTTATATTTTAGCCAATGAATTTTAATGCATGATGTCATTGATTTACGTATGAACCTATATGCATGTTTTTGGGAGCCGTATCTAGCACCAAGTAGCCCGGCGTTCAAAGGACTACGCCAGTGTCTCATAACCACGTGTCACCGTGGGTTTCTAAATGATATCATGCCTAATGCACGTCCCTCGCCTGGCAAGCCAGACTCTACCCACTTAAGCGAGATAGTAGGGCATCATGAAAGGCTCTACCATGATGGTGTCGGTTATGACGAGTCCTCCCATTGTTCCGCATGTCTTATGTATTGTTATGTTTATGTTATAGGCTCAATTTATGTTTTGATAAAATGTACTTATGATTATGATAATGAATGATTTAAAAGTCTTGAGCTTTAGGTTTTCATACGAAATTTATGATACAAGCATGATGTCCTTCTCCTATGTTTATTTATGAGTTTATTATACTTTTAACGTCCGTTTTACTTACCTTGCATACTCGTACATTCCACGTACTGATCGTATAATTTCTATGTTGTATCATTTCATGATACAGGGTCCGGATCCCAGGCTCATCCTCATCCTTAGTCCATCTCAGCTTACGCTCTCAGCTTATTGGTGATCCCTCATGTTCCGAGGGCCGTCTGACAGACCTTTATGTTATCTTGTGTTTCAGTATTGTTCGGTTTAGTTGGGGATGTTGTCCCATCAACCCGTCATATGTAGTACAGGCTTTCAGACAAGTTTGTAGACTCAACTTATGTGTACGCCTAGTATTTTCTGATGTTATGCTACGGTTATGTTTCCGCTATGTTTTATGTTTAGTATTCCGCTTATTTAAATGAGATTAGCTATATGCATGTGCCATTGGTCGACTTGGAGTATCTCGGGGTCTCTTGTCCCGTGTCTATGATCTGGGTGTACATTTGGGTCGTGACAACCTCATTTCCACACATTTCCTTATCTCTCCCTATTCCTTGGCTTGAAGCCCCATTTTTTAATATTTCACCACAAGAAACTAGAGAGGAAGGGTGCCAAAGACGGGGATTAAAAAGTGTCATTAGTCTTGTAATGTGGTTTTCAATAAAAAGGGTCAAAGACTCAATATTGGCTAGCAAAGGAAGATGTTTGAGGTCATTTTGGGTGAAGTGACTAGCAATAGAAAGCCTAAAATCATGTTTTAGGTGCAGCTACCTCTAGGACTTCACCTTGAATCACACTTAGAGCAACTTCTAGATAAATGTATATGCATGGGAATCATTCAATCATCCTCACCACAAGGCATCACACTCCAAGGAGTTCATATAATACATCACCACAACCAGATTACGATTTTAAGACAATTGAGCATGTGAATCAACAATCCAAACAAAGAAATGTGCAATATATGACAAGAGAGTGCTATATTTTCCATTTCAAATGCCCATTTTCTTCAAAATTCATTTTCTTTTCATGCCACACAAAAAAGTTTTGGTGGTAACCCTCAAAAATAATTTTAACAAAGACACAAAAATATGACATTTTTCCTTAAGAAAGTCTCCTTAGAATATATCATTGAGAAATGTCACCCAGTTCGAGAACAGAAATAGAAAAAAAAGATATTGCTCCTCGAGAAAGAACCGTGGTATAAAGAAAACCCTCGGAGTTTATTTACTAACTACTATTTACAAAGTTGAAAATCAAACTTGTTCATGAAAAATTTGGCAATTTAAACAAGGACCCAATCATATGCACTAACAATTCAAGACAAATTTTTCATATCATCCATCCGGAGCCCGACAAAGGCTCAACAACCATTCAACAATTATCAAAACAACAACCCAACACAGGCAACATCAATCATCATCAATAACTGCCCGAAAAGGGTATCTCGAGCCCGATAAAGGCTCACAAATCATCACAATTCAAAAACAAAAGCCGGAAAAAGGCAACATCAACAGCAATAACAATGACCACAAAAAAGATATACTCATCCCACCCCCAGCTAAAACAATACATTGTTACTAATGTCTGCATAAAAAATAAATGAGGTAAGAACTCCCTAAAGTGATCACTCATCATCATCATCATCATTTTCGGCCTCAGCATCCCCATCATGGCCTTCATCTCCCAGATCCTCCTCATCCTCCTCCAAACCCTCGAACAAGTCATCTCTGAGGCCTCAAACTATAGAAGGGGAAGCCATAGTTGTGTCAAGAACGTTAATGTTGGGCACTGCCATTGACGTCCAACCTTTCCATTCCTTTATTTTAACCTGGAGAGAATTGACAGCCCCCCACAACATCCACACGCGAGCATAACTTTCTCAAGCTATCATACATTAACTTTATCTCCTTTTTCACCGTCTTGGCGATCTAGGAAGGGAGACGTTTAGCCAATTTCTGAAGCTCGCTGTCATGGGAGTGTGTCATTTCTTTGAGTTTATGGAGGCTACTCGCTGAGAAGATGTCGAAGGAGGTAAGGCTCCCCTAGTAGGTGGTTCTCCGGAAGCCTGGCCTAATGCCTCAGGATGTGGCGCGTTGAGATCGAAGGCCATATGGGACTACTCAAATCCATGAGAGATGAACTCTTCGGGGACTTCAAAGGCTTGCATCTTCTTCTACTAGCACTCGGGAGAATCCGCGTCCCTTTTTCTATCCGCAGTGATCACGCCAGTAGCGGAGCTGGGGGCCTCATATAGAAAAAGTGGCACTCCTGCTCGGAGGCAAAGCTGGGATATGAGCACAGCATAGGGAATTAAGGTGCCAACATGCCTCGCCTTTCTCTTAATCAAAATCTCCAATATTTTCCCAAATTTTATGGGGACCCCTCTCATGATGCAAGTGATGAGGATGACCGCCTCCAAATTTATCCTCGGCTTAGTCTTTGAGGGCATGATGC